>PVLD010007132.1:0-94062 GCA_004027595.1 Dinomys branickii | reverse complement strand
ATTTATCTGATCAAGTCAAGCATTTTGAAGGAGTGAAATAGAATAAATACAAGAAAAATACCTGTGTATATTTCACCTAGGGAACCAGCCTCCAGCCACTTTGGTTTCAGTCGTGTACTGTGTGTGTGTGTGTGTGTGTGTGTGTGTGTGTGTGTGAGAGAGAGAGAGAGAGAGAGAGAGAGAGAGAGAGAGAGAGAGACTGTGGGTGTGTGTAGGTGTGTGTGTGACCAGGTGGCTGATGTGAAATCTCTTTCTCTGCCAAATCAAAACTGTTAGGAAACGTGTCACATTCTCTGCTAGGTTTCCCATAATGCAGAGCAGGCCCTGCAGGGTTTAATGACTGCCCCATGCACCCCCACACACTTCTGCTTCTCTCTGGCCCCTTCCCTGGCAGTGTCATCTGTGTGGGTCTGAGCCTGCATGACCCACGTCCGGTCCCGTCCTGGCATCTGAGTCCAGGAGTGCTGCGCTCCGTGGACAGGAGGAGGGGAAAGCCCCTTGCTGTGTCACCAGCACCAGCACCCAAGCCTTGAGTGGACACGGTACGGCTCAGCATTGGGCAGAAAGAGAGGAGGCACCAAGAGCGAGCAAGTTCGTGGAGAAGGTTGTACTTGCTCCTCCCCAGGAAGACATGGGAGAAAGGGCGTCCTTGGTGGGAGCCATAGCAACGCGCTGGACTGTGGAGAGCAGGAGGGGCAGGGTCACAGAAGAGAGACGCGGAGTGGGGCCAGGGGGCGGAGCCGGAGAAGCCAGGCTGGTGTCTCTGCTGAGCCCGTGGGGACCGGAGCTTCAGAAAGGACAGCGGAGCAGGAGTCAGAAGTGACACGGCCTAGGCGCCTCAGAGGCCTGGGGTGCGGTGGGCGTCTGTCCACCCTCTGCCTGCCACTGTGGTGCTTCTGGGCAGGGTGGGATCCCTGTAGCCCAGCAGCTTTCCCTGGAACATGCCTGCAGGGAATAACCCAACCAGCAGGCAAAGGAGAGGCACCACCTGCCACTGGCAAGAACAGGAGGAAGTGACGTCAGGGTTCTGTCCAGGGCTAGGTGGGGGGCAAGGGCATTCCGGGCAGTCACCCCAAGCTCCACCTAGATGAATGTGACACTGGCCCGTGTCTTGGAGGACATCGAGGCTCACCATGTTTACACTTAACAGGGCCAAGGTGTTTGGGGCTGAGCTCTGTCCCTCCATCTCAGATATTAAAGGTCTAACTGCCAGTTCCTCTGCATACGACCTTACTTGGAAATAAGGTAAAGAGCTGATTAAGTTCCAATGAGGTCACTGCGGTGGGCCCCAATCCAATCTGCCTGGTATTCCAACGGAAGGGATGAGGACCCAGGCACAGGTGGGGAAAGGCCATATGAGGATGCACGAGAGCCCCCCAATCCTTCAAGCAGAGGAGCCCTTCCGGTGGCAGGGAAATAAACGTGGGTTGCTCAAAGCCAGGCCTGTGGGGCTTCAGCGTTAGCAGACGCCTTTGCCCAAAGCCTCCCTGACCCGCTAGGCTTTGAGTCAGGTTCCGACCACAGGGTCGCCCAAGCATCCCTCCTCCCCCAGGACCAGGGTCTGCATGGGGTGCTGAGGGTACGGGCTCTATTCTGAAGATCTGTAAAGATGAACTGTGTGCACGCACACACACACACACACTCACATACTCAAATGCACGCGCGTGCGCACCCATACAGAGCACTCTGGAAAAATCCACCCGCGGGAGTCACAGTCGGCGTTGTGTGGGTGGATTATGAGTGTTTTCTTGCTTCTTTCTTATTGCTTACCCATAGCCTGCGATTTTTCTGTAGTGAACATGTAATGCTCTTATGACAGAAAAAATACAACTAAAAGCAGCAGAAACCACGGCTGTGGCAAGCAGAAGCACCAGGCAGGAGCTGGGGGGCCCAGGTTGGGGGGCTGTGGTACATGCAGTTTTCAGGTAAACACACTCGGGATGCTGAGCACCAGTGCATCCAACACTGCATGGGCTGCTCTACAGTTAAATTATGGCTCCTTCGCTGTCTACCTGACATCCTGTGGGTTGTTTGCTTTTGAAATCTAACAACCCATGCAGAGGAAAGGTAGACAGCAGGGAGGCCCCACCAGGGACAGTCACAGAGCTCTGAGGACAGTGACCCTAAGGCACATGCAGCCTCCTAGCTTCCAGAGATGACCAGATGCCTGAAGATCCCGACTCCAGAGACTGGTGACCTGGAGCAAAGAGAGAAATGGTCAGTGGCACTGCAGCAACAGAACCCAATGACAGGACCCTTGTTCAAAACGCCAGGGTGCAGTGGGACATGGTGATGCTCACCTGTAATCCCAACATTCTGGGAGGCTGAGACAGGAGGATTGCAAGCTCAAGCCCAGCCTGGACAACTTAGTGAATTTAGAGAGGTGCTGTCTCAAAGTAAAAAATAAAAAAGGGGTAGTGGTGCTGGGGATGTAGTTTAACGTGAAGGCCCTGGGTTCAATCCACAGTACAAAAGGAAATTCACAGTGTAAAAATATGAAGCTTTTTTTCTCTCAACTTGTCATGGTGCTTATAAATTGACTGATTGATTAATTTACCATAAGGAATTGACTCATGGCTAAGACCCTAAAACTACAGGCAACAAAAGCAAAAATTGACAAATAAGATTGTGTTGAACCAAAAAGCTTCTGCACAGCAAAGGAAACAAGGGGAAGAGGCAGCCTATGAGACAGGAGGAGACGTCTGCAAACCATGCATCTGACAAGGCTTCACCTTTAAATGGATAAGGACTTGACTCAAACGCAAATAACTAGATTCTAAAATGGGCCAATGACTTTCATTGTTACAAAGAAGGCACACAGACGGGCAAAGGTGTACAAGAAAATGGTGCCTCACACCACTCACCATCGAGGACAAGCATGTCCAGCCACAGGAGCAGTCACCGCCCCATCAGAACAGGTGCTAGCAGCAGACAGAGGCAGCACATGCTGGCGAGGGTGCAGAGGAGGAGGAGTCCTTGCATACTGTGGTAGGGGTGTCCACTGGTGCAGCGTTATGCAGAGCAGTACAGAGATTCCCAAGCAGGTAAGAATGGAACCAGTTTAAGATCCAGCATTTGCACGGGTGAGTATACATACAAAGAGTTGACAGCTGGCTCTCAGAGAGATAGCTGGGCACCTGGGTCCGTAGCAGCACTATTTATAATACCTAAAACATGGAAGTAGCATGAGTGTACAGGGTGCATAAATGCATAGATGTGTCCATTCTTTCTACATGATGGAGTATTTTGCAGCCTTTAAAGATGAAGGAATGCTACTACTTATGAGGATAGAGTGAACCTCGAGAATGCTGTGCTGAGTGGAATAAGCTGCAGAGAAAATGAAAAATGTCACAGGATCCCAATGATACAAGCAGCCACACCCACAGAGACAGACAGCAGAAGGCACCGTCATGGGCAAGGGATAAAACGGGGTGGGGGCTGGGGAACCGCTGTGTAATGGGCACAGAGTCTCAGTTTGCAAGATGAAAAGAGTTGAGCAGACTGACTGCACAATGGTCGCAAAGTACTTAACACTCTTGCACCATGCACTTAAAAATGGTGAAGATGGTAGGCAGGTGTCATGGTGCACACCTGCAATTCCAGAAATCTGGAAGGCTGAGACAGGAGGTTGCAAATTTGAGCCCAGTCTGGACAACTTAGTGACTTAGCAAGACCCTCAAAAACATTAAAAATTAAATTTAAAAGGCCTGGGGATGTAGCTCTGTGTGAAAGCCCTGGGTTCAATCCCTGGTAGCACCAAAAAAAACCCCAAATTAACTGGTACCTCTTACGGGCACTTTCCTGTCATCATATACAGAGTTTTTCAAAGGAATATCTGCATGGTTTTGGAATAAAGGAAAATATCATATTTATAATAGAAAAGGCAAACATAAAGGAAATGTGCCTCTCTAATTAAATTCAAATAGTCTGTATAATAAAAGATGCTGTCATGAAGTCAGGGCACCTGCTGGCACGTGCACTGGCCACTCTAGTCCAGGGACGGCGAGCCTTCTAGAGACGAGCGCCCAAACTGCACTCCCAAGCCCACTTATCACAAAGCGCCAACAATTGAGGTTTTAGTTTAGAAAAAACAAGTTATACATTGGCACCTTTTGTCTTAAAAACAAATACTGTGTGTGCCATAGGCTCACCGCCACCACCCTGGACACTAATACCCTGAAGTCCCCATCCACAGGCTGTACTCCGCAGGCTCTACAGGGCCCTGGTCAGCAGGAGCCCCAGGAAGCACAGAAGGGAGAGACCAAGGGAGCAGACTGAGACCCCCCTTGGGGCACAGTTGCTGTCCACCCAGCCCCACCTCCCTGCCTGTCCTGGACCCCGGCCCGGTACACACCCCCGCAGACGTGCATTGCTAAGTCTCCTCCCCTGCTCCCTCCCGGGCCCCGGTGCTTCCTGCTGCCGCTCTGCCGGCTCTCAGAGCTGATGCCCGGAGCTCACATGGGCACACAGAGCTGGCAGAGTCTGTGCAATGTCTCTGGCACAGTGAAGAGAGGGACAGAGAGCAAAACTGGAAGATAAGGTGACTCCCAAACTCCCAGGGCCACCCAGTTCCTGTGGCCACCGAAGACAGCTACATGTCCCAAAGATGACCACATCCTGGTCCCCCACAGTGACAAGAACATCACTTTACACAGGGAAAGGGGCCTGCCCATGACTTGGCATGGGGAGATCACCCTAGGATTCCAGGGGCCTGGGGTCACCCCAGGGGCCTGTAAGAGGGAAGTGGGAGGTCCACGGAAAAATGAGTGAACAGTGCTCCATGCTGGCTTTCAAGATGGAGGCAGGGGCCACCAGCCAAGAGCTGCGACCTTCAAGCTCTGGAGAAGGAAAAAGGAAAGACCCCTGTACCCCGAGGGTCTTCAGAAGGGTGCACCCTGCAGGCACCTTGACTTCAGTCCAATGAGACCCATTCTGACTCGCGGCCGCAGAGCTGTAAGAGAATACATTCGCACTTGAAGGCACCAGGGTACAAGCTATGTCATGACCACGATTTTAAAACTCACCCGCTTTTCCAAGGGATCAAGGAAAATAAACAGTAGCAAGAGCCCCACGCCTCTGCCCACTTGGTAGAAGTCGTGGGGGGGCTTGGGCACACTTTTACCTGGGAGGGGGTAGTCTTCACATCCAGGCTTGGCCATAGGGGGCCTGGTCACTTCTGCTCTTCTGCTTTTGGAGCCTGGAACCACCACACAAGAGGCCAGTGTGTTTTCAGCTCTCCCACAATACCAACAAGGACAGCATAAAGGGGGAGAGGTTTAATTTTGCTCAAGTCTTAAAGAGATGCAGCCCATGGATGGCTGCCTCCAAGGTACAAGCATCATGGCGGCAGGGGCGGTGAAGCAGAGCTGCTTAGTTCAGGGTGACTGGGAAGCAGAGATTCAAACAGCACTGGAGAGGAAAGGGCAGGGACAAAAGACAGGCACAAGGCCAGGCCTCTACAGCTCACCCAGACGTGCCCACTACTGCCCACCAACTCCCAGTAGCTCCCAAAGCCAGTCAGGTTGTGGCTGTACTCTGACGGCTGTAGTCAGCTACTCTGCAGGGTGGCCACAGAGCGGCCTGGGTGCTACACCCTCTGATCCTCCCTCCCTGGCTGCTATTGACTGCATGAGAGACCAGCAGAAGAACTGCCTCGCTGAGCCCAGTCAAGCCACACAAGCAGGAGAAATCACTGAGCAGGTATTTTCACTGCTAAGTTCTGGGTGGTCTGCTATGCAGGAGTGCAAGGGCCAGCCCCTCCTCTGGGGAACACTGGGGTGACAGGAGGAGGGGCACAGTTGGGAAGGGCCCTGGGCCCTTCCAGTAGGCCTGCACCCCACTGCATGGCTGAGTGGGGATGCTCCATGTGGGGGTCATGCACCTCCATTGGTAGTAGGACAGCCCAGAAAAGGTGAACCAGGGGCAGAAAGCAGATGGGTGGTCACCAGAGGAGAGCTGGGGGCCAGGGGTGCTCGCTGGGAGTGGTCTCCTTCAGGGGTGACTGTTTGCCAGCCAGCCAGAGAGGGCAGCTGCGCAGCACTGGGAATGTACTGAGCACCCCTCAAATATGCGCTTCAAGATGGCTCACTTTATGTTGTGTGAATGTTTCCACAATAGAAGGAAATTATGTGGAGCAGGAAAGCAAGTTTGCCGAAGGAGACGTACAACATGATACCGTGTTTGTGGAAAGTACGCAAATAACCTAAAACATATGCACGGACACGCACACGTAGACACAGGGAGAGCAGAACGTCGCGAGGGCCTAGAAGCAGCTTCCCGAGCTGTCTCCGCGGGGAGCGGGGAAGCCAGCCAATCTAATGTTTATTTCATGTTCAAAACCCAAAACTAGTGTTGCTCTGCCTCGGATCTGAGCAGTGGGTGTGGGTGTGGTTCTATTTCCCTCTGTACTTCTCTGTATGTCTGAAATAGTTCATAATTTAGCATAGAAAGCAGAACCCGCTCTGCCCACCTCCCTCCCGCCCAGGAGGAAAAACCGTAAGACCGTGGGCTCCACTCCTGGGTGGACCCTCAAGGTTCCTGCTGCCCGGTGCCAAGTCTTCTGAGCAGAGCAGCCGTGGTGCCCGGGACCTGGCTGCCTTACAACCTGGGGTCAGCATGCACGGGCTGGAAGGGGCTGCCCCGGGAACGGAGATGTGTGGCTCCCTCCATCACCAGCACCACCAAATCACACTGCATGGGAGCTGCCTTGGTTTATCTTCACAGCAACTCTCCCAAGAAGACTAGATTATGATTCCCACTTTGCAAATGGGGAAATTGAGGCACAGAAGTTCCATGATCTTGCTAACAAGAGGCACAAACAGGAGTCCATCAGGCAGCAGGGGCTCGTGAGTGGCCTGATTCCTCTGCATAGGTGGGTGCTGCTGTTGATATTTCTAAGGACCCCATTACTGAGGAGAGGCCTGGGGTGGGCGGAGGGCACTGTGTGGCCTCTCTTTCGGACACTGGCTGACACTGGCTGCTCCTGTGGTGAGTGCCTTCCATCCCGGGACTCCATGTCATGTGGTGCTCAGGGTGACCGACACCCTGGAGCCAGACTTTCTGCCCAGACCGTTCCCTGAGGCTGACAGCCCTTTGCTTTTCACCTGGGGCCTCCAAAGAGGCTGCTGTGGTGGGCCTGTGCCCTCTACCCTGGTCTCGTACCACCCAAAGGTTGCCTCCCTGCTGGCCCTGAGAAGGCCCCTTGGGTGCTCCATGTTTTGTGCCTACAGAGGCAGCAGTGGAGGCAAAATGTGGCCTCAGTGTGGGACACCGAAGTGTCGCAGAGCACACAGGCCCAAGGTCAGGCTGCCTCACCACCCACAGCCTGTGTGACCAAGGGTAACAGTCTCCCCATGCCCCATTTCCCTATTCATTGCAGGAGGGACCACAGCAGCCTGCACGTCCCAGGGTGGTTGGGAACATGGCGGAGTAAGGCCAAGTGAGGCTGCGATGCTAAGCACAGACCGTGTGGCCCCCACTGCAGGCTCAGATCAGTAGGATTTCCTGGGCCTCTCAGGGGAGGTGGGGGCTGGTGGCAGCTCCGGGATGGGGGCTGCTCCACCCTGGGCCGGGAGGGCTGGAAGGCGCTTCCTTTTTTCCATCGCACATCCCAAGAACTTTATTTTTGTTTATCAGCACATGATTGCCTTGCGTAGTGTTTACACTGGGCCTGAGGGTTTGATACGCATATCACATCCTGACATTCTCCTCCCTCTCCTCTGCCTCCTCTCTCCACAGATCCCTTCATGGTCTGTCTAATAGAAGAGACCCGAAATATAAACAACTTACAAAGCAAAATGGCCTGGTTCTTTACGTTGCTCTTTCACAGCCATCCTTGGCTTCGTGGGGAGATGACGCCCTTCCCATTCCCAGGCAGAGGCCGGGACCCTGTGCCAGAGGGCAGGGAGGGGACGGTCTGCTGAAGTCACTCACTGTCCAGGTCACAGGCGATGGCAGGCCCAGCTGTCAGGGCCCCACCGCCCAGATGGGACCCGTCTGTCACCTCTGAGCATCAGCCTGGTCCCATTTCCCCGGCCCTGCTCAACACCAAGCCCAAACCCACACTCTCCTCATGGCACCTATGTCACCTTGGCTGCAAGACTTTGGCTTCCTCACTGCGGCACAGGGCTGCGAGTGGCATCCCGCTGCCAAGGAGGCTGTGCATGCTGGGTGGGAGAAAGTCTGGGTCACTGTGGGGCACATGGCCGCCACTCACTGCTGGACACTGTGGAGGCCCTGCCTTGGCCCCCAGCAAGAGGGACCCACTAGAGGGTGGGGAAGGCGAATGCCTGGTTGTGCCCAGAAATCTAAGGGAAACTGAGTCAGGGACGCAGCCTCCCCTGCAGCTGGTGGTCTTTTGGGTCAGCACTGTGAGGTTCCTTGCATGCAGGAAGTTTGGCAGCCTCTCCTGACTGCTAGTGCCATGCACAGAATTCTGATTATTCCTGTGGAAGGAGTCCAGAGCCCCCAAGAGAGTTTATGTTTAATGCAGAGCAGACTGTGCTAAAGAGGGGTTACACCCCCAGGACATGGGCACACACAGCGCCATGCTCAGGAGGACCTTCTCTCTGCACACACACAGACACCCACGTGCTACACAGACACAGCCCCGTACCTGCAGTGCACGGGCCAGGTGGACACAGACCCAGGCACCCCTTATACATGTACACGTGCACATGCAGGCCCTTGTGCTCACACACAATCCCTTGCACACACACACACACACACACACACACACAAGCATGTGTGCACACACACTCAACCCCTCTTACTCAAACCCACGGTCTCCCACCACCAGGTCCTCCTCTTCCTGCCTCTCTCCTCTTTCTCCTCCAGCCTTTTGGGGCAGATCCAGGGAGTATCCTGAGGCCCATCCCTCTGTCCATCCCTCTCTCCTTCCACTCATCCCTCCTTCCCTCTATTCCTCCATCCCCTATCCACCCATCCCTCTATCCATCCATCCCTCTATCCATCCATCCCTGTATCCATCCATCCCTCCATCTCTGTCCATCCATCCCTCTATCCCTCCATCCCTTTATCCCTCCATCCCTGTATCCAGCCATCCCTCCATCCCTGTATCCACCCATCCCTCTATCCCTCCATCCCCCTATCCATCCATCCCTGTATCCCTCCATCCCTGTATCCCTCCATCCCTGTATCCATCCATCCCTCCATCTCTCTGGCTATCCACCACCCACCCACCCAAATCAAAACCCAATTGGTTACAGTGCAAAGAAAATCAACAACCACTTGAGGACCCCTCCCTCTGGGCTGGTCCCTGAGACTCCACCATTAGCAGGACAAATGTGGTAAGTCCCTTGCCAGACCCTCCCGCAGACCCAGCCTTCTGGTTCCCCACCCCTCCATGAGGATTTGGAAGCCCTGCAGTAGTTGCGGTGGGCTGCGTCCCCATAGGTCTGAGCATCCGTAAGGGAAGGGAACGTCTTTTCCATCAATAAGATCTGCACATCTTGGACCCCTCTGCCAGTAAAAGCCTTTCCTCACCAGGTTGGAGGATGGGGCAAGGCCCAGGCCTCCCAGAGGAGAAACAGTTGTGTAATTTCCAGAAATGTGACAGCATCGTCAAAAGCTCGCGAACTCTGCTAGTAAACTGTAAAACATAAGTCTCAGTTCTGCTTGATGCCATGGAAAACATGACAGCTGGCATCAATTAGGGCAGCTTCCACCCCAGAGCAGTTGACTCCCCTCCAAAGGGTTCCTTGAAGGATGCCGGTGCTTCCAGAGCTCCTCTCCCCACCCACAATAGCCCCTAGGACTGGCATCCCCCACACCCTGGGGTAAGAAGGCTGCCACTTTCCACTGTCACAACTAAGCTCAACAACATCTGGGGTAAACAGGCCGCCTGGTCCCTTCCAGCACAGAAGCTCCTCAAGACCCCCTCTCTTACTGGCCACCATTGAGTCACATGACTTTTCAGAGCCTAGCCCTGGGGAAGAGTTTTCAATTTCACCCCACACCCACACCACTTCCTTCCAAAAATGAACCCTCTCCTCTGCAGGAAGCCACACATTCAGTTTGGGTTTAAGAAGGCTGACCCCAAGAGACCACCAGAAAATGCTCATGGCCCACACCTGCCTTTGCTTCCAATCCTGGAAATTTATTACATGGACCCTGGGAGACCTTTTCCCTCCGGCTGTGATCATAAACTAGTTTTTTAAAATACCATCTCAAACAAGGCATGGGTGTGCAGACCTATAATCCCAGCACTCAGGAGGCTGAGACAGGAAGATGGTACAAGTTCAAGGCCAGCCTGCACTATGTAGTGAGGGCCTGTCTCAAAACACAAAATAGTAAAAATAAAAACAAAACTACAGTTTCAAGACCTTCTCATTCCCTACACACAAAGCCCTGAGCCAAAGGTAAGAGCAGGGAAGCAAGAGTGAGACATTGAGTCCCACTTGCACCGTCTGAGCTCCTGGGTTCAGCTATACCTGAAAACAGAGCAGCAGGTGTAGCTCCTGGTTTGTGAAGCCTTTTCTGTGTGTAGCACGAGCTGTGGTTTTGTCATCTGCAACATCATGGCTGTGCTTACTCAGTCTGCAGACATTTACTGAGTGTCTCTTGTATACAAACCAAGGTGCATGCTGAGCACTGAGACACTCCATGAACAAGACCCGCTTTGCCCCATGCAAAGAACTGCCACAGCCCCACCTTCCTCCAGGAAGCTCACAGTCCTGGCACCACTTTGTGCTGGGAATGATTCTTCACACTCACTGCGTGTGTGCCTTTACTCATCCACAGTGCCTGGGCTGGACAGCACTACCCATGGAGCTCAGGTCCAGTGCCGTGAGGGCAGGCGTTCGACCTGCAGTGGGAGAGCTTGGTGCATGGTGGCAGTGGTCACTGCCCTCTGTAGGGTGCCCAGCCAGGGTGTCTCAAGAAGGCCACTGCTGGTGGCCAGAAGCTGATTCCAGCACCCAAGGGCTGAGGCCCCCAGCAAGCAGACAGTAAGCAGGACCTGAAGTGGGAGCAATCAAGCAGCAGGCAACCCAGCAGGGATAAAACCCACACAATGTTGGCAGGAAATAGACAGACAGACAGACAGGCAGGCAGGCAGGCAGGCAGATAGGCAGACAGACTCATGTGCGTGTGTATGCATATGCCAGAGAGAAACACCGACCAGAACTCCAGGGTGTGTGAACGGAGTTCTCACATTATTTTCACTACTTTTTATACTCTTCTGTTCCACAATGGACCAAGTGTTTTGCTTCAGCCTCTAGGAGGCACAGAACAGGGCAGCGTTGTGGGCCACCCTCAAAACCCTTTGGGTCACAAGCCCCACTGGCCAGCAGCTGGGATGCAATCTCCCCTCTCGCCCCACCTGTGGCTTTGTCCATGGATGTCATTTTGTACCGTGTGTCACCCCAAGTCAAGGGCAGTTACCCTCCGCTGGGTTAGCTCAGACCATAGCAGACAGAGCGGGCAACTCAACTCTCCCTGCACAGGGACCACGATGGAGACAGAGGGATGGATGGATGGATAGAGGGTGCAAGGAGCTGAGACAGCAACCTGCACCGCAGGGGCCAACCAGCAGTATGGACCTTGCCTTGAGCAGCAAGCTCAAAATAGGGCCTGGAAGAGTAAAGGCATCAGGCAGAGGTACCCTGGGATTCACGTCTCCAGAGCCCCACACCCCTCAAGGGAGTGCCATGGAATTGCTCCCTGCTGGTTCCCAGGGTGTGAAGGTCAGTAGGGTGGATCTAGGCTGCTGTAAATGCCAGCACCCTGTACCTGGGCTGCAGAGATTACATATGTGTGCTGCCAGACTGGTGGGTGCTCTTGGTTAGATCCAGATCCAGATGAATGGATGAATGAACAGGGCGCAAGGCATGGAGGTGGCAGAGCCAGTGGGGTGTGGCCAGGCAGGAGCAATCAAGTCACTTCCAGGTCACACCCTGGAGCAGAAATGCGACTGTTGCCCTAACCTTCCTGTCTCAGCTACTTTTCTTGTTGCTGAAACAAAAATACCTGCCATCCAAAGTTAAAGGAGAAAAGATTTATTTAGCTCACAGTTTGTAGAGGTTTCAGTCCATACTCGGCTGGCTCCAAGGCAGGGTGGCACATGGCCGAGGGCAGCAGCTCATGGCAGCAAAAGGCAGCAAAACAGCAAGAGCAGAAAGGGAGGAGAGCAACAAAGGACTGTTTCTGTACCTCACATCTATCTAGGCCGCCTGCCCCAGGGCGGGCGCAGCACTCACACTCACAATCCCAGCACTAGACAATGAATCAGTCACGAACTAGATTCGGCCACCTCTGAACAGCCACCCCCATGACCTCATGAGGCTTTAGGGGGGACATCCAGACACAAACCATAACACTCCCTTATTGGGGTATGAGGCAGGAGGATCCCTGTGAGTTTAACACCAGCCCAAACTATATAGCAAGATCTTGGCTTTTTTTTTTTTTAAATAAAAGACCCTCACATGAGGCAGGCTGAGCCCCAGACAGCCTCATGAATATGGCCCTCTTCCTCCCCCTCCCCCACCAATGTGGAAGCCAGGCTGAACTCTGGACAGCTTCAGGAACCTCCGTGAACTACCCCATTCCCTCCCCCACCAGCATCGGAGCCAGGCTGAGCCCTGGACAGCTTTGGGGGCCTTGGTGGCCATGCACCCACTCCTCCCCCACCTGGAGGAGGGCCAGGCTGGGCCCTGGACAGCTTGGGAACCTCTGTGAGCCACCCCCATTCCTCTCCCACCAGGGTGGGCACCAACAGAGCCCCCAAAAGCTTTGGAAGCATAGGCGATTGCCCCCACCCCCACACACCATCAAGGGAGCCACACTGAGCACCAGGGATCTTGCAGTCCTTGTTCCACCACTCCCATACCACTTGGGGAGCAAGGCTGAGCTCCAGGGAACTTCTGGATCTTCAAAAATGACAACACAAGACTTCTGGTAAGATGGCGACAGGGTAAGCAGCAGAGAAAGATCCTCCTGGAGGATCACCACCCAGATACTGGACTAGAGCAACATGAGAAAGACAAGAAGGAGAGATGGGCGCCCTGGTGCCATGGACCCAGGAAAGTCCTGAAACGGGGACTGAAGCCCTCAGAAACAACACACAAGACCTCTCCTGGAGAAGAAGCTCGGAGGGCCGTCACGGCGAAGTGAGGGGAAGAGGAGGCGGAAAGAGAGGAGCCCCCGCCCCGTGCACACCCCGGCCGCTCCCTCACTCCGGCCCTCGCAGCTTCAGCCTCGGAAGCCCCTGCCTGCGGAGACCTACCCACTCGGCCAGGGGAGAGCGGAGTCCTGAGAGCTGATCCATAACCGGAGAGGAGACAGCGCAGCTCGGAAGGGAAGCAGTGGTGGTCGGAAGGTGTGGTCGCATCCAGTGTGAGGACGTGAAGATAGGACAGCCACAGAAGCAAAATCCCCACTCTGCAGAAACCTTTCTAATCAGTGCCCTGAGGCAGGGCGGAGACAAGGCAACCAGTGAGCAGCCCGCCACATCCAGCTCTACGCATGCCCGGAGGTTATGGCCTCACACCTCTCCAAGGTGTGAGCAAATATCAGCAGAGAGTCGCACAGAGGAGTGGAAGCGACTCCAGCACCACAGTAATTCCCAGGGATCCAGCCATAAAACGCATGGGAGCTGGAGCTCAATAATAAGAAAGAGCTGCAGACGGAGGCGGGACACCCGGCCCCATGCCCTTCTCACTGCAATACCAAGCAGGAAGCATGAGTTGAGTTACTGGACTTCAGCACCCACTCTGAACTCCCTCTCTGAGCAACGTGAGACTCAGGGGCCATTCACCATGTGTTTCTGACAACAACGGGATGAGTCCACGGACTTCAGGACTCATCCTAAACTACTAATGTGACCACCAAGAGGGTCTTCACACTGCATGCATATATGAACCTTGTAAGAACCCACTGCATCAAACTACACAAAAAGCAGCAGTCCTAGAGCCTGAGAGACAACAACATACTCTACACAGCATACCCGAGAAAATCCTCCAATTCTCTCCTTGAACTAACTAAACTTAGTACACACCCTGGACTACCACAGTGAGCACCAGTGGGGGAGACCTCATGCCACTTGTGCCCAGCAGTGTAAGTGCACCCAATGCCCAGCCGCGAGAGGTAGGGAATGGCAACACAGGAGATTGCGAGGTGGGAGGAGGCGAAGACATGGAATTAAAATGCAGACCCACTTCTCTAGGTGGGTGGGAATAGTCTCCAAAGAGTCACAGGACGCCCACAGAGGGGACACCAGGGGCTTCAGCAGGGAGCTCGGCAGCCTGTGGGGGGAGAGGCCTCCCAGTCCTCCTGACTCCCAAAAGCGGCCACCACACTGGGGCAGAGCCAGGCAGTACGCCCAGCCCCCAGGAGAGGCAGTACCCGGAACAGAGACAGGTGGTACGCCCGGCCCTCCGTGAAAGCTGCCCTGAGGACTTGCCTGAGCCTCTGGACACAGACACATTGTATTGAGGCAGAGCCTGGAGGTTCACTGTGTAACCCCGCCTACTCAGCTGGACACCTGATAGCCGAGAGGGCTTGCCAATTATAGTCTTTGAGGATGGGTGCTTCTCCAACTCCTGCCATAACAATTTGTGAACACCCATGTTTCACACAGTATAATGTGAAGCAACCAAGTCTCTTCCCATTGGGAGAGCATGAGGGAGTAAATAAACCAAAAAGTACAGTTATTACCAATGGGAAGATGACTGAAAGGGTGGTAGAACAACGGAGATGAGGTGGAGAAAACTGATTAACCAAACAAGCCATCATTTGTATAACTGAATAACAAAAATGAAGATAACAGTATATAATACAGCATCTAGTGTCAACTCCCTACTATTTTCTCTGTAATTTGCTATTTCCTTAACTGTTTTTGTGTTAACAAATGCAAAGATAACATTATGTAATACAGCATCCAGTGTTAATTCCCCACTATCCTCTCTATAATTTAGTATTTCCTTTATTGTTTCTGTTTTAACAAATGCAAAGATACTACTATGTAATACAACATCCAGTGCCAATTTCCTACTGTCTTCTCTATAATCGGGTATTTTCTGTATTGGTTTTTGTGATATTCTGGTTTATATATCTCCATTCTTTTATCTTAAAAATTAAAAAATGACAACACAAGGGAACAAAAAGCAATCTGAGACCTTCACCCTACCCAGAACAAGTCCAGGAGACATTGACACAGAAAAGCTTGGAAGTCATACACCTGAAATTTCTGAGATGATAGCAACTGAAATAAAGAAACAACTCCATCAGGCCACAGAGGATATAAGATCAGAAATCACCTCTCAGGTAAAAAAGAAATGACAACAATAATGAAAGAATGGCTCAGCACATCTAAAGAAGACATAGATAAAAAAATAGAAGAGCACAGAAAAATAATGGAAACCTTGAATAAACAATATAGGAAAGAGTTAGAGTACATGAAACAGATTCAAACAGATACCCACAAAATTAAAAATTCCACTGCAAGCTGGCAAAACCACTTGAAAAAAGCTGAAGATAGACTATTAGACCTTGAAGACAAGATTGCAGCTAATGATCATGAAAGGAAAGATCTCTTAAAAATAACAAGGAGAAAAGAAACAATAATTCAACAGCTGCAAGATGGTGCAAACAAAAAATAATGTCAGATTCATAGGAGTCAACACAAATGACAAAAAAACTATTTGCAGAAGTAATAGCAGAAAATTTCCCAAGAATCTCACTGTAGCGGATTGACAACTGGTGGTCAACTAATAATACCCAGCTGAACTGAGTAAGTGTGGTGCTGGGAGTGGGAGGCCCACATGAGGATTGTTGCCAGCAGCATAAGAGGCAGAACTGGAGGAGAAGTAGGCTGTTGGGGGCTGGTAGAAGCTGTTGGGAGCCTGTTGGAATCAGAGAGAAGCTGTAAGGAGCTGTTGGTTCTCTTGGAGGAGCCTGTCATGCTGGCTTTCCTGAACTTGGCTGTTTCGATCTCCAAGGAGCTCAGGACCTTGTTGTTGCTGTGAGTGGCCTCAGTTCACTTTGGGGAAGTTTCAGTCCTCAGTCTGAGCATCACTTCCTGGCTCTGGAGCGGGAGATGGTGCACTGCTCAATCTCCCGGAGAAGCTTGTCATGTTGGCTTTCCTGATGGGAACCTGGCTGTCCTGATCATCAGAGGAGTCAGGACCTCACTGTTGCTGATGATGGCTGTGGTACTTTACAAGGGGTTCTTATTTTGAGTGTTGCTTCCTGGCTCCAGCACATATCCCTCAGCCTGTTAGCACAGATCCTTCATCCCACTGGCGCAGACTCTCCAAATTCCACCACTGACCTTTGGCCCTTCCCACTGCAGATCCATGAAAGAGGCCTGCATGAGATGTTGTCATGGGCTCTAGTCCTCCAGCTGGACTCATGGGAGGTATTGTAATGAGTTTTTTGGTCTTCAGCTGGACTCATGCAGGACATTATTGTGGGATCAAGGCCCTCAGCTGGATTCTTTGGTCTCTAGTGTGTGGACAAGTTTCCTGCACTTTCTCATACATAATCCTTTAGATGACTATTATAAATAATCTTATAAAATATGTCTCCAGCATTATATTTTTCCCCTTGCAAAAACTCCACACCACAGCACTGATATACATGTATGTGAGGCATATAGAACTCCAATTAGCCATAACAAAAATAATGATAGACATATAATGACATATAATGATCAAGATCCCAGAAATTCAGTAAAAGAACAGAATATTAAGAGCTGTTAGAGAAAAGAAACAAAACACTTCTAAAGGAAAGCTAATCAGCATCACAGGAGATGGCTCAACATAAAACATCAAGTCAAGAAGAGCTTGGAGTGAAGTATTTCAGGTCCTGAAAGAAAACAACTTCCATCCCAGATTGATACAACCTGCAAAATTATCCTTCAAAATTAATGGAGAGATAAAATATTTCTAAGATAAGGAACAACTGAAGAAATTTACGAGTGCCAAGCCAACCCTACAAAGAGTACTAAAAGATATTCTAGAAAGGGATAGAAAGGACCACAATTTCAAGAACAACAGTAGAAAGGACCCACCAAGCAGAGCAAGCAGTTAAACAGAAGGAAAAAGGAGGAACCAACAGCAGGAAAATAACGTGACACAGATAATACGTACCAGTTACAACTATCAACATAAACGGTCTCAATTCACCAATCAAAAGAAGCAGACTGGCATAGTGGGCCAAGAAACAAAATCCAACCATATGCTATATACAAGAAACACATTTAACTCAAAAGGAAATTCACAGACATAAAGTCAAAGGATGGAAAATAATACTCCATGTGATAGTAATGCAGAAAAAAATGGGTGTAGCTATTCTGTTTGCAGACAATGTGAGCTTCAAACTAAGAATGATCAAAACAGATAAAAAAGATCACTACACACTTGTTAGGGGAAAACTACAACAGGAAGTGATAACAATAATAAATATGCAACAAACACAAGAGCACCCAATTTTTTTTATTTTAAAGACAAAAGAATGGAGACATATAAACCAGAATAATACAGAAACAAAACAGGAAATACAAAATTATAGAGAAGATAGTAGGGAATTAGCACTGGATGCTGTATTACATAATGTTATCTTTGCATTAGTTAACACAAAAACAATAAAGGTAATACCAATTATAGAGAAGATAGTAGGGAATTAGCACTGGATGCTGTATTATATAACGTTATCTTCACATTTATTACTCAGTTATACAGATGATGGCTCGTTCGATTAATCAATTTTCTCCATCTCCATTGTTCTACCACCCAATCAGTCATCTTCCCTCTGATAATAATTGTACTTTTGGGTTTATTCACTCCCTCGGACTCTCACCTTGAAAAGAGACATGGCTGCTTCAAATTATGCTGTAACATATATGGGTGCACACAAATTGCTATGGCAGGAGGTGGAAAAGCACCCATGCTCAAAGACAGTAGATAGGCAGGGAACCAGGTTCACTATGGTCAAGCCCCTGTTGACAAGCCCTCAAGACCACCTGGGGTCCAGTCAATTTGCCGGGGTTACCCAGAAAACCACCAGGCTTTGCCTCGATACATCACGTCTGGAGGGTCAGTCCTCAGGGTTGCCCAAGTAGACCACCAGGCTCTGCCCTGGCGAGGCTCTGCCAGGGGCCTGGTCTCAAGTCCACAGGGTCACCCCCAGCAGACCACCAGGCTCCGCCCTGTCCCCCCGCACTGCCAGGGGCCAGGTCAAGTCCACAGGGTCACCCCCAGCAGACCGCCTGGCTCCACCCCATCGCTGTGCTGCCGGGGTCAGTCGAGTCCATGGAGTTGCCCCCAGCGGACCGCCTGGCTCTGCCCACCGCCACACTGCAAGAGGCCCTGTCCAGGTCTTCAGGGTTCTCGTGTAGCCTGGAGGGAGCCCCCTCCCCCCTCAGGCTACTGAGCTCCCTGTCGAGGCCCCCGGGGTCCCCTTATAGGCCACTAGTGTCTCCCTGCAGGCCGCCTATGATTCTTTGGAGGCTGTCCCCACCCAGCAAGAAAACCGGGTCTACACCCTAGTTCCAGGTCTTCACTTCCCCCCACTTCCCGATCTCCACTGTCACCGTTCCCCGCCCCTTGCAGCTGGGCATTGGGCGCACTTATGGTGCTGGGCACAAGGGTATGAGGTCTCCCCCACCTGTGCTCACTGTGGTAGTCCATAGTGTGTACTAAGTTTAGTTATTAGCTCTAGAAGAGAACTGGAGGATTTTCTCGAGTCTGCTGTGTAGAGTATGTTGCTGTCTCTCTGACACCCAGACTGCTGTGTTTCATGTAATTTGTTGCTATGGGTTCATACAAGGTTCATATATGCAAGCAGTATGGAGACCCTCTTGGTGCTCATATTAGTAGTTTAGGGTGAGTCCTGAAGCCCATAGACTCAGCCCATTACTGTCAGGGACACATGCTCGAGCCACCAAGACTCAAGGTGTTCAGAGAGGGAGTTCAGGGTGGAAGCTGAAGCCTGGTAACTCAGCTCATCCTTCCTGCTTCCTGCTGGAGTGAGAAGGGCATGGGGCCGTGTGATCCACCTCCATCTGCAGCTCTCTCTTACTGTTGTGCTCCAGTTCCTGTTTGTTCTTTGGCTGGATCCCTGCGAATTACTGTGGCCCTGGGGTTGCTGCTGATGCTCTCTGCTGCTCTGTGCTGGTAGCTGCTCACACAGTGGAGAGGCAGGCCACAGCCTCAGGGCAGACATAGAGCTTGGTGTGGTGGGCTGTGTACTGGTTGCTTTGACTCCACTTTGCCTCAGGGCACTGAGTGGAAAGGTTGCTGCAGAGTGAGCATGTTGCTTTAGTGGCTGTTGTAACTTTTCATCCTCACACTGGGTTCAACAACACCTCCCAAACACTGCCATTGCCTCTTTTCTGGGCTGCACCTTCTCTACTTTGGCTTCAGCCCTGCTCTCAGAAATCCACTCTCCCTGGCCAAGTTGGGAGGCTGCCGTGAGCATGGATCTCTGAAGCTGAAGCTGTGAGTGCCAGAATGAGGGAGTGGACTGAGGGTGTGTTTAGAGTGGTGACTCCCTCCTCTGCCTCCTCTTCCTCCAACTGCACCATGGTGGCCCTCTGAACCTTTCCTCCAGAAGAGGTCTTGTTTAGTCTTTCTGAGGGCTTCAATTCTCATTTCAGATCCTTCCTGGTTCAGGGTACACATTTCTCTCCTTCCTGTCTTTCTCATGTTGCTATATTCCAGTGTCTGGGTGGCGATCCTCTGGGAGGATCTTTCTCTGCTGCTTACCTGGTCCCCATCTTCCCAGAAGTCCAAGAGCACCCAATTATATGAGACAAATTTTAACAGATGTGAGAAATCAAACGAACAGAAAAACAGTCATAATAGAGGACTTTAACACCCCATCATCACAAAGAGATAGATCAACTATACAAAAAATTAGCAAAGAAAAAAACAGAAGTAAACCAAACTTGTGAACAAATGGACTTAGTAGAACTTTACAGAGTGTTCCATCCAACAATATGAGAATACACATTCTTCTCAGCTGCACATAGGATGTTCTCTAAAATAGACCATATCCTAGCACACAGACCATGCTTAAGTAAATGCAAAGGAACTGAAATTATCTCATGCATACTCTCTGACCATAGTGCAATGAAATTGGAAATTAATGACAAAAGAAATCACAAAAACTCCACAAACACATGTACATTAAATAATACCCTCCTGGGTAACCAATAGGTCACAGATGAAATTAAACAATATTCATAATCAAATAAAAATGCAGATACAACTTACAAGAACCTTTGGGACACAATGAAATCAGTCCTCGGAGGGAAATTTATAGCAGTGAATTCCCACGTCAGGAAAAAAGAAAGCACAAAAAAACACAACCGCACGCTGCACCTCAGGCTTCTAGAAAAAGAAGAGCAAGTCAAGCCCAAAGCCCAAGGGCAGGAATTACAAAGATCAGAGCAGAAATCAGCACGACGGACACTAAGAAAACAATACAAAGAATTAATGGATCAAAGAGTTGGTTCTTTGAAAGAATAAATAAAATTGATAAACCCCTTCCAACTTTATCAGAAAAGGAAAGAAAAAACTCAAATTCATGCAATAAGCACTGAAAAGGATGAATCACTACAGATCCTGTAGAAAATCAGATCATAAACACCTGCTTTGAAAATCTTTATACTCTCACAGGATGGAAAACACAGAGGAAATGGACAGATTCCTAGATATATATATATATCAATTACCAAAGCTGAATAAAGAAGATCAAAAATCCTGAATAACTCAGTATCAGTCAACGAAGTTGAAAATGTAATAAAAGAAAACTTACCAACAAATAAAAGCCCAGGTCTTGATGGATTCACAGTTGAATTCTATAAGAAATTTAGAGAAGATTTAACACCAGTTCTTCTCACACTCCTTTATGGTTCGAGCAAACTTCCATTCTTACATCTGGTAATCTGAGCAACATAGTGGAAGATAACAATATGTAATATAACAACCACTGTTAATTCTTATCATTCTGTTCTGAAATCCTGTATCATTTTTTATATTTTAAAGAGAATAGTAAAAAAAAAAAAGAACAATAGCACAATAAAAACAAAGCAAGGACATTAATGTGATATGGGGTTTCCAACCAAATTCCAGATCACCAGATGAAAGACTGGAAGATTGATCAAACCATCAAAGAGAATAAGAAAATAATAATTTAAAAAACATTAGAGACAATACAGACTTTCACTAGACAGGATGGTAGGAATTCACCAATGGTTGTTATATTGCATATTGTTGTCTTCACATAAATTGCTCAGATTACCAGATATAAGCATGCAAAATTGATCAAAATATATTTTTTAAACGCATGCATTAATTATCCCTTTCAGTAAACCACCAGACATCAGTACAGTTATTCCAACTATCCTTCTATATATAGATATACATATAGATATACAGATAGATGTATATATTGCCTTAGTATTTTCTTTCTTTTGCTTCTTTCCCTCATCCCAGTTGTTCCATCCTTTGTGAAATTTCTTTCCCTTTCATATTATCTATTGTACCTTTTGGGTTTTATTTACTCTTTCAGGCTCTTACTCTAGGGAGACAATATGATATGGTCTCTAGTTGCATCCATTTACCTATAAAAGCCTCGAGTTTATCTTTTTTGATAGCTGAGTAATATTCCATTGTATAAAAATAGCACGTCTTTTTTATCCATTCCTCAGTTGATGGGCATTTGGGTTGCTTCCAAGATTTAGCTATGACAAATTGTGCTATTATAAACATGTGTGCACATATATTGCTGTGGTATGATGTTTTTAATTCTTCTGGGGAAATACCCAGAAGGGGAATAGGTGGGTTAAGTGGGACTCCTAGTTTTGTGAGGAATCTCCACACTGACTTCCACAGTGGTTGCACCAGTCTGCACTCCCACCAGCAGTGGAGAAGGGCTCCTTTTTCCCCACAGCCCCTCCAGCACTTGTCATTGGTTGATTTCTTGATGACGGCCATTCCTTCTGGGGTGAGATGGAATCTCAGTGTTGTTTTAATTTGCATTTCTTGAATGACCAATGATGTTGAACATTTTTTCATATATTTATTTGTCATTAGTATTTCTTTATCTGAGAAGTGCATACTCATCTCAGATGCCCATTTTTGTACTGGGTTTTTGAATTTTGAGTGCCCGACTTTTTAACATTCTTTTTTTTTCCGGGACCGGGGATCGAACTCAGGGCCTTAGTGCTTAGCGGGCAAGCACTTACACCACTGAGCTATACCTCCAGCCCTAACATTCTTTATATGTTCTAGACAGGGTTTTACTGTCCTGTGAGGGGCAGTGAAACTCTGCATCACTTTTGGTTTGCTTTGTTTTGTTTTTATCTTTGCTGTTGTCATTTGGGGTTTTTTTTAACTCTCTTTAAAATAAAAAAAAAAAGGACGTGCCATTTCTGGCTGTGGTCGGCAGTGTCTCCTGCTGGGCACCGATGGGGTTCTCTGGGATACCTTAGCCGCTGTCCTCGGCTCAGACCTGAACCCGCATGGTTATGTGGCACTGGTGGAGTGTGCTTGATGAAATGCCAGCCTTCCATTCATTCCTTTTCTTCTCCTTCCTGTTTCTTTTCTTTAGCCTTACTTGCAGAGGGCTGGATCCCTCAGACACCCCCATCCAGGGCTCTGTCCTGAGCCCCTTCCTTGGGACCCACCCGGGGCTCCCCTGCTGGGCATCATATCTGAGCTCCTCTGCAAGGAATGTGCAGGGCACTGTGTCTGTCCAAAGAACCCAGACCACAGGAGCTTGCAGACCAGCCCTGCCCGGCTGTACCACAGCAGGCATCTGGTTCCACAGGACAACTGCTGCCACCTTGGGTGGAACCAGGGCAGACAGGAGCCTGACGCCCCAGGAAGGCACCGCTCCAGGGCTCACCGCTCTGAGCTCAGTACTGGCCTAGAGACATGCAGTGACTGCGGCTGCCACCATCCTGGCTGCTGGGCTGGCTCCCACGTGCGCAGTCTGGGGCAGGTCACTCTTACCTGTGGCCTTATGTCTGCTGACCTGGGAGCCTGAGCCTGCAGAGATGACATCAGGAATGGGTGGGAGTCGCAGAGCTCCCCAGAACCAAACAGGCTTGTGTCTTAACCTCAGGACTCCAACGGCAGTTAGAGGAAGGGCTCTGTGCCGTGGGCAGTGACTGACAGGGAAGGGCAGCAGCCTGCGGCTTGGCTCTGGGGCTGGACTGAAGGACAGACACTGACCCCCAAGCCAGACACAGCCTTGCCTTCCAGTCCTCCAGGCCTCAGAAGACCCAGGGCCCCATCCTGAGCACACCCAAGAGCTAGCTCCAGAGCACAGCTGTAGGCACTGCCCTGTCCCTCAGGGAGGAGGCTGAACCACTGTGACATGGACTCTGAGGGCAGGAGGGGCTGGTTCCGTCCCCCTTCTCCTCACAGAAGTGACCCGATTTGACCCATCTCAGACAAACCAACCTCGGGCAGTGGGCTCTGGGAGCAGCCCAAAGGGAAAGGGACAGCGAGGCTGGTCACACTGGGTCAGAGTGTGATGGCCAGGGCAGTAGAGTCTCATTCAGGAAGACCCGGGAGGGGCACCAGCAGGGGGCAGCTCTGATGTGTGTCACGGAACAGGCATCTGACAGGCATGGGGCCTGGCACAGAAGGGGTGGCTGGATGAGCCTCTGTTGCTAGATTCCACTGCGCGCTGTAGAAGGAAGGCTACAGCAGCCGGGTGAGGAACAGCACAGGGAGTCGGTGCGGAACCCAGGGTCCTCTGCCTCAACGGCCTGTGGTTCTTCTGAGCTTCACACCCCAGCTGTGACTCGGGCTCAGCTTGCAGAAGCAGCCAGAGAAGTGCAGGGCCCCCGGGTGGTCATGGGAACAGGGTCAGGAGATGCAGGGACACTGGGGATAACGGGCTTGGGGTGAATTGGAGATGGAGAGGGGAAAGGAGAGTTCTGTCTGTAACGTTTGGTCAGCCATTCTGCTGACAAAACCTCTAGTCAGGGGACGACCCAGCTGGTCCTGGGGCACAGACACCCGCAGGCTGCTTGCTCTGCAGGCTCAGTGCCCTAAGACATGGAAGAGGGAGGTCCTGAGGTGCCAGCCTTGCACCTGGAGTCCACACAGTTACCTGAGAGGCAGCAGCTGGAACCCTGTTCCTGAGGGTGCACCCCAGCTCCCTGAGATGCTGTCCAACTCACAGAGGGCTTGTTCTGATCCACTTCCAGCACCTAGGCTCTGCCCGGCCTCCTCCTAGGCTTGGAGCTTCATACAAGAGGACCCAGCTCCAGACCCACATCAGAGCCTGTAAATTTGAAGACATGAGCTCAGGCATGTGGGGCTGCAGGCTCCTGTACCCCCTGCCCTGTCACAGGAAGCTAGAGCCAGCCCATCACCCTCCCTGGGAAGTTTTGGGGTGCACTGTACTTGCGGCTCTCCCTCAGAGGCAGAGGAAGGGTATGCCCACCTGCCCCACGTGACAAGGTACCAAGACTGGGAAATTTACAAACACCAGGACATCCAAGCCTTTCCCAAAAATTGGGCCTCCCTCCTTCCCAGTGTCCCAGAGGCCTTAGGAGAGGGTATCCTGCCCATGACCCCAGAGGGGGGTAAACAGAGGGCATGATGGAGAACCCAGGGATAGACACCGGCCTCAGAGTTCTGCAGGAGCCTCGGACATGGTTCACTGGAGGCCTGGAAGGGAAGTTCCATCTGTCACACCCCTGGGGCAGGAAGCGGGATGCAGAAGAGGGGCACCCAGCCTTCACATAGCTGGGTGCTGAGGGCCTAGATCATGGCACAGAGTGGAGGAGAAAGACTCTAACTCTGCGCTGGAAATAATGACAACCTGCTCATTCACTCTGCTTAGGCATCCACAGCATACTGTACGTGCATTTCAGAACTTCATGTCATGCATGGTCAATGCAACTTGTGTTGTCAACTTCAAAAGCAAAAATATGGTTTAATTTTTAAAAAAACAGAAATCTAAAGTCAATAATCAAAGTTAGGAAACTTTGAAGAAAAGAACAATTTAAATATAAAGGAAACAGGAGTAAAGAAATAATAAAATGAACAGAAATCAAGGGAATCAAACACAGGATAACAAGTGAGAAAACCAGCAAAGCCAAAAGCTGGTTCTTTGAAAAGATGGATCAACTGATAAACCTCTAGTGCAGCTAACCGAGAAAAGGATGAAATATATGAGTTACTAATAACAGAAATAATCCTATTCCTATCACAACTGACCCCATGGACATGCAAGGACAATAAAAGAACCTATGAACAACTCTATGTCCATACATTTTATAAGTTAGATGAAATGGACCAATTCCTAGAAAGACACAATCTGCCATGATTCACACACAAAAAATAAGATGATCTAAGAGGCCTAGTTGGTGAGTTTGCCTATTTTAAATTGCATTGATAATTAATGACCTAAGAAAGAAAGCCTGGCCCTAGATGATCTCACTGGTAAATTCCAATATAAAATGTAAGGAAGAAATGGTACCAATTCCCTCCCATCTCTCACAGGAAACAGAAGCAAATAGAAAACCTTCTAACTCATTCTGGAAGGTCATCATGGCCCTAAAGCCAAAGCCAAATGGAAGAGATAGAATCTCGCAATAGACTCAAAATCCCCAAAAGCCAACTATACCTGGAAGATATTTCTATGACGTATTCATTTCCTCAGGGTTCTAAAGTGTAGCAACACAGCTACTTCCCATAAGCAATTTACAAGCATCAACCCAAGAATTGAACCAAAAAAATAAATGAAACAAGAAGACACTTAAGCAAGATGCAACCCCAGACTTACAGCTAACCAAAGGCAAACCTCGAGGGTAATGCAACAATTCAAAAGGCACCCACTGGAGCGTCTGAAATGGGAACAGCTAAAGTAACAAAATAGATGAATAAAGATCTAGAAAAAAATCAAATCAGAAATAATTTCTCAGATAACTACAGAGATTGTGACCATAATGAAAGACATGGTTAGTGACTCTACAGCAGATACAGATTTTAAAAAATTAGAGGACCTTAGGAAAATGATGGCAACCATGAATGCCCATCATAGGAAAGAAAGAGAATTCGTGAAACAGATTTAAACAGATAATCAGGAGATTAAAGATTCCATTGAAAGATATGCAGCAGAATGAATCAGTGTAAGGACATACTATGAGATATAGAAGATAGGATGTGGTTAGCAATCATGAAGAGAAATATTTCTTAAAAATAGCAAGGAACCATGAAAAATCAACCCAGCAGTTGCTAGACGATGCAAAGAATAATAACAGAAGATTGACTGAAGTCAATAAAAAAACTGGGAAATAGCACAAATGACATAAAAAACCTATTCACAAAAATAATGGCAGAAAACATGCCAAGCAGGAAAAAATAATTTAACATAGAGTTAAGCAAGGCATATAAAACTCCAATTAGCCATGATCAAAACAAAATCCACAACAAGGCATATAATAGTCAAGATTCTACCAAGGAGATACAAAAATTCGTAATGATACAATATCAGTTAATGGAATTGAAAATATAATTTAAAACTTACCAACAAAGAAAATTCAGGTCCTGATGGATTCATAGATGAATTCTGCAAGAAATTTAGCGAAGATTTAATGCCAATACCACTCACACTCTTCAATGAAACTGAAAGGGAAGCAATTCTCCCTGACTCATTTCTGGAGGCAAATATTATACTGATACCAAAACCAGAGAACAGCTCAACCAAAAAAAGACAAGAGGTCAGTCACCCTAGTGAACGTAGATGCAAGAATCCTCAATAAGATACTGGCAAACAGAATGCAGCAAATCATTGAGAAGATTATACACTATGACTAAGTGGGATTCATCCCAGTGATGCAGGGATGGTTCAACATACACAAATCAATAAATGTAATATATCATATCAACAGAGCCAAAGACAAAAACCACATGATCACCACAACAGATGCAGAAAAAGCTTTTGACAAAGTCCAACACTCATTCATGATAAAAACCCTACAGAAAATTGGAATAGGTGATCTTTATCTCACTCTGATAAAAGCCATCTATGATAAACCAACAGCCAATATCATACTAAATGGACAAAAACTGAAAGCTATCACTCTAAAATCTGGAACTAGACAAGGATGTCCACTGTCATCACTCCTTTTCAATATAGTTCTGTAAACATTAGCCAGAGCAATTGCACAAGAGAGAGAAATAAAAGGCATAAGGATAGGAAAGGAAGAAGTGAAATTATCATTATTCTCAAATGACACAATATTCTACATAGAAGACCCAAAAAACTCCACCAAAAGACACCTAGAATTACTAAGCAAATTCAGTAGCATAGCTGGTTACAAAGTCAGCACTCCAAAATCAATAGCATTCCTGTACACAAACAACAAACTCATTGAGAGAGAAATTAGGGGAAAAAACACCTTTCACAATAACCTCCAAAAAAATGAAACACTTAGGAGTCAATCTATCAGATCAAGTATAGGAGTCAATCTAACAAAGGCAGTAAAAGATCTATACAGTGAAAATTGCAGTACTCTAAAAAAAATATGACAGAGGATTTCAGAAAATGGAATGATATCCCTCATTCTTGGGTAAGAAGAACCAATATAGTGAAAATGGCCATACTTCCAAAATTATTATACAGATTTAATGCAATCCTTGTCAAAATATCATTAGCATATCTCACAGACTTAGAAAAAAACATCGCTAAAATTCATTTGGAACCAGAAGCAATCTAGAACAGCAAAAGCATTTCTGGGCAACAAAGGCAAAGCAGGAAGCATCAAAATCCCTGACTTAAAATTATACTACAAAGCTCCTGTGATAAAAAACAATGTGGCCCTGGAAAAACAAACAGAGCCAGGATCAGTGGAACAGACTAGAAGATATAGAAACAACCCCAGACATACTCAGCCACCTTATCTTTGACGAAAGTGCCAAACACATTCGCTGAAAGAAAGATGGCCTCTTTAATAAATGGTGCTGGAAAAACTGGCTTTCCACATGTCAAAGATTAAAACTAGACCCATATCTTTCACTGTGCCCTAAACTAAAATCAAAATGGATCAAAGACCTAAATATTAAAATAGAAACACTAAATCTGCAAGAAAGTAGAAAAAGTAGAACTCTTGAAGACACTGGTATAGGCAAAGACTTTATGAACAAAACCCAAATTTCACAGGAACTATCACAAAGAATCAACAACTGGGATCTCATCTTATTGAAAAGCTTTTTCCCAGCAAAAGAAACCACCAACAGAGTGAAAAATTTTTACCAGCTGTTCCTCAGACAAAGGGCTAGTATCCAGAATATATAAAGAACTCAAAAGCATCATACCCTCTAAATTTAAAGACCCGAACCAAAATTGGGCATCTGAAATAAATAGATACTTTTCAGATGAAGAAGTACAAACAGTAAATAAATATATGAAAAAAACTTTCAATACCACTGGTCATTTGAAAGATACAGAATAAAACAACACTGAGAATCTATCTCACCCCAGAAAGAATGGCTATCATCAAGAAATCAACCAATAACAAATGCTGGCAGGGCTGTGGGGGAGAAGAAATCTTTTTCCACTGTTGGCGGGAGTGTAGACTTGTGCTGCCGCTGTGGAAATCAGTGTGGAGATTCTTCAAAGAAACTAAAACTAGAGATTCCATTCAACCCAGCTATCCCTTTTCTTGATATCTTCATGAAAGTATTTAAAGCATCACACCACAGCAATATAGGCACACCCATGTTTATAGTGGCACATTTTATAATAGCTAAATCTTGGAAACAGTCCAAATGCCCATCAACCAATGAATGGACAAAGGCAATGTGGGGTTTCTTTACAATGGAATACTACCCTGGCATAAAGAAGGATAATCTTGAGATATTTCTAGTTAAATGGATGTACCTTCATATGCTTAAGTGAAATAAATCAGACACACATGTGTAAATATCACGTGGTTTCTACAGTATGAGAAACCAAAAGTGTACATAAGGACCAAAACAGATGATAGATACTGGGAAATGGGAAGAAAATGTTCAGATGAGAAGAGAAACAAGGCAAGGGAAGAGGGAAGGAAGGAAGGAACAAGAAAAAAGAGAAAATGAAAACAAAGCTTTTGGAAATAAGGAAGAGAAGGGGTTGATGGGTGGGAGGGGAACGGGAAAGAAAGAATCAAGTTATACCCTGTACAGGTAGAAATTTCCTAGGATGAATGTTATGATTGTGTATATCTAAAATCTACCAGTAAAATAACTTTTTTTAAAAAAACAATATAATAGCACCAAAATTTTAATATTTAGATATTTCAGGTTTAACAGAACATATTCAGCAGAAGAGGTAATCTAGGGACTCATTTGAACTTCTTCCTTCTTGCTATTTCTCTGTCTTCTGTTTTGCTCCTTACTTATAATATTTGCATCTATTTTGAGGTTTTCTTACAAGACAAACATGCAATATTTCAGTTTGGGTGTCTGACTTATTTCACTTAACCTAATCTTCACAAATTGTACCCATGTACCGAGAATGCCTCAAGTTCATCTTCCTTTATATGTGTGAATTTGTTTCATTCATACCGACAGGGCAAGAGAGACTCCATCTTCTGTTTTTAACTCCATATTAAGAGTCTGGTGCTTTGAGACGCAGAGCCCAACCTGGGGTGATTGTCAACTGGTAAGGTTAACTTTGTTTCCTTCAGAGGAGAGAGAAAGGATTTTAAATGTGAGTGAGAAACAAATGAGATTAGATACAGGAAAAACCACACAGGACAAAGAAACCCCAACAGGGATTACAACACTGAGGAGGGGCTAAATGTTTTTTAAAAATCATCGGGCTTGGAGGACAGGGGTTCTTTCTGTGGCTCACGACACCACTGACCTGGGTAAGGTGGCAAAAGTGTCGCAAGCTGCAGAAATTGGAAGATATTACAGGGGTGAACTTACCCCAGCTGGTAGAGATGGCCCAAAATTTGTTTCATGATACAGAGGATACAGAATGGAAGTTCAAGCAGGAGCAGAGGAAAGTGATGTTAGCAGCTTACAGGAAGAAGGCACAGCTGGAAACTGGGGGAGCAAAAGGGTGAACAAGGAGAAGGCCTTCACACTCCCTTGGGTCTGAGCCCATGTGCCTGCTGTAAGAGAGGGGCCATTCCAAGCGAGAGTGTCCAGGCTGCTAGACAAGAAGAGAAGAAGGCAAAGGAAAGTGTTCGTGGTGGAATCAGGGGGAGTTTCAGATTGGCGGGGTCCCGGGTCCCTGTCCCTCGGCCCAGGGAACCCATGTCAACTGCAAATGTAGGGAGAAACCTGCTGGATTTTTAACAGACACAGGTGTTCCAGCCAGTAACCCCACTCCTCGGTCAAAAATATTATGACTCAATTTGACCAAAATGTATTTGAGTGCACTCTGATTTTATAAGCAAATTGTCTTGTGTGGTTTTGGTTTGTCTCTCTGTACAGTCTGTAAACAGGTGTTTCATTTGAGCTCAACAATTTTTTCTTCTTTTTGTATTTTTAGTAATTTTGAAATGATTATTTAAAATGTAATTTGCCTGGTAGATGAGCATCACCTACATTAAAGATGTACTTTCACAAAAGTTGCCAGCCAGTCAAAATGAGGTTAAAGTTGGTTTTATAAATGTAATACTTATTGTTGTTTATGAATTATTTGAGAGTCTCTCATGGTTCAAATTTAATGTATCAAGCCTTGAGATCATGTTTTCATGCACTGTCAAAGATTTGTTAAAATAACTAAACAGAAATCTCTTAGGGTGGGGCAAAATTATTAGACAGGACACTGAGAGATGAATGAAAACCTGCCTGGTTTTTGTTCATTAATAAGGAGCCCCAGTAATCTCCACAGCCATAGGGAGTCATCCCAATAGATATTGTTCAAAATATATTACTGTGACATGTTTACATTGGTCATTGTCAAAGGTTAAGTTTTCAAAAAGGAGACAATAAGGTTTTGTGATCCTAAAAAAATGCTATTGGTACAAAACTAAATTAAGAAACAACATAATGACAATTTGTTATTGTTAATTTCATGGTGTGTTGAATGAATTCATGCCTTCCAAATGTACAGTATCCTAAAAGGTAAAGCTGGGATTGTTATAGGGATAGACATTTTCTTTCAGATTGAGACATCTACCTTTCTTCTGTGCTTCAGATATTTGGGATAAGAGGTTCATGTTAAGTCAACACGAGGTCCTGTTTGTCCATATGTTAAAAATAATATTGCTATCATAATGGTTAATATATGGCAGAATTCTGTAGAAACTCCAGCTACATAGATCCTGTTTGGCTACAAGTGTTACACAAATTTGACATTGTGTCACTTCATTTGTTACCAGAATTCATTTGTCTATTTTGTTAGCCAATGACCTAGTACCTTTAAGTTTTTCTTTAGTTAAGTTGCGCATGGACACATGATGTTTGGGCTTTCCTAGTGCCAAATTTTTGTGGTATGACACAATTAATTTTACCTGCCTTCTCTGAGCCTCATGTGCTTATCTGTAGAAATGATGTGGTGAATGAACTGACCTTTCCTGGTGCTTCCTAGGGCATCTTTTCTTCATGAGAACTTAAATGATCACATATTCAGAAGCACTTATATCTACAGAAGTGTGATCAGACACTCTAATGGGAATTTAAAGTTATGAAATATCCCTACTTAAAAGGAGCACATAGTGTGTCTAGGAGAAATCAATCAGTTATGTAAACTGATACAATTAATAACAGCCCAGACAATGCTACAAATTTCTTCAGTGATGTAAGAACAACAAATTAGGTTAAAGCTTCTTATGTATTAGGCAGGAATAATTGACTAGAAGACTATTCTATTCCAAGATGGAGATTTAAATGAGTTACAAAAATGTCATTATGCCTATTATAATACTATGTCTAAGTTTTCTCTGTGAAACTGTATAATTGCTGTCTGTTAACATTCTACAGGGATTCATCTACTAGAACATTCATGCTTGGGGAGAAGTAGCAGTCCTCTGGTTATACTTTATATTTCAAGGCCCTTCTGGACATTCAGCAACTGAGGTTTGGAGACCAAAAATGTAAAAGATAGATGGCTAAAGGGATAACCAATGTGGCTCCAGCCTCCAAAACATGTCGGTCTCCTTGAAATACTCCTTTTTACCAGTTCCCAAGCCAGGGACAAATGGGCATCGCCCAGTCCAGGACTTGCAGGCGATAAATGCCCTGGTTGCAGCCCTGCACCTTGCTGTACCCTGCTTAGTCAACTCCTACCTGTTCAGGCTTCGTACACTGTGTTGGGTTTAAAAGGTTTTTTTTTTCTGTATTCCTTTATCTGTTGCATCCCAAGAGTTGTTCACTTTTGAATGAGAGGGATCGGGGGGAGTGGGGAACAAAAATGTACTTTACCAAAGGGACCTGATAGCCCTCAACCCTCCCCCCATATACCGACATCACTGGAGCCACCTGAGCATGACTGTGTGAAGAAAGTCCAGGCAATCTACTTGGCCAGATGGGACCTTCAGGACACATCCCTTGAGAACCCTGACCTGACACTGCTCTTGGACAGCATGGTACTTGATGGGGTTCAAAACGCAAGAACAATAGTTGTCGCCCTTGAGTAGACTATTCATCCAAAGCTTTGCCTTCTGGAATGTTAGCTCAAAAGGCTAAACTGATGGCACTTACTTGGGCTTTAAAAATAGAGAAAGATAAGCCCAACGTGCCTTTGCTACTTTAAAGGGGCCTCCTGACTATGGGCGGAGAGAACATTAAGAACTCTCTGGAGATACTGAACTTGTTACAGGCTGTGTTGTTGCCTGCTAAGGTAGCTGTGATTCATTGTCTGGGCCATCGGGAAAAAAAAAAAATTTCTTAGAGGCCCCAGGAAACCAACCAGCTGATTTAGCAGCCAAACAAGCTGCCATTGGAGACTCACACTCTGTGGCCTAAGCTTTAGTGGCCCCACTCCTCAAGCCACCCAAATATTCAGAAGCAGATCTTAAGTGGGCCACTACAAAAGGAGATACAGGACAAAACGATGGCAAGTTTTGCTGGGAGGAAAGGCGTTCCCTCCTGAGGCTGCGGGACGTTTCGTGATCCAGGAGCTGCACAGCCATACTCACTTGGGAAAGACAGTCGTGGCTGAGCTGCTTGGTCGTCACTTCTTTATCTCTAGACTTCGGACTCTGTGTGTCTCTGTGGCAGGCAGATGTATGGCTTGTGCTCACAACAACCCAGCTTCTCATCCACAGAAACTGCCGGAGTCCACAAACAAGGAACACTGCCTTTTGAGGAGGCTGAGGTGGATTTCACAGAAATCAAACCCATCCTTGGGAACAAGAAGTATTTGTTGGTCCTCATTTGCACCTATTTGGGCTGGAGGAAGGCCATCCCCACAAGAACTGAGACATCGAGAGAGGAGGTAAAAGCTCTGAAGGAGCTAGTCATTCCTCAGTTCAGGCTCCCCATGACACAGCTTCAGATAATGGGTGTGCTTCTGTGGCTTGAGTGGTCCAGAGCCTTTCCACAGCCTTAGGCTAAAATAGAAAGTACACACCACCTACCAGCCACAGAGTTCTGGCCAGGTAGAAAGACAGAATCCAACTTTAAAGTCTACCCTAGCCAAGCTGTGCCCAAGAGACGGACAGACCGGGTGGCTATGCTTCCGTTGCTGGAGTCCCGACCCACCCCGTACTGGGACGGGTTCCTCTGTCTGACATCATGTTAGGGAGGCCTCCCCGACTCCTGCCCATCTTAGAAAGACTCAGGAGATAAGGACTCTTGATGGATGGGGGGACTTCTTTGTAATTACACCATTTTGCGCCCCCACGTGAACTCTTCACTTTCAGTGAGCTGAGCTGGCCTCACTGCATCTCTTGTGTGACCAGCAAGGTGTTATATTTATAATCTCCACATGTAAATTTTGGAACCCCCACATGTGGTGAGACAAGCCAATCCTGAGACTCACCCTACCCCCACATGTGAGGTTCCAAAAAAATAGGCAATTAGAGGGGAAAATGATGACATAGACCTGGTAAAGTGGGGACTCTATATGTACCCCAAACCAACTGGGAAAATGTGGAAGGAGTCCAAAATGTGGTCAGGCAGTGACATGACCAGGTTAATCCCTTGACAAAAGTAGTGTTACTGAATAGGAGAGGACTCAATTTACTCTTTATGGGACAAGGGGGTCTATGTGCTGCCCTTAAGAAAAAAAATGCTGTTTTTGTGCAAACAACTCAGGAGTCATCATAGATACAGTTGACTGGTTGGACTGAAAAGCAGAAGGAGAAAGACATATTATAACCACCAAGGGTGATATGAAGGACTCTTCAACCGGGGCCCAGGATCAGCCTCCCTAACTGCTGGGACCACAGGTGATTATTGCACTGGTCCTTACTTTTGGGCCATGCCTAATTAATTGGGTTAAAAATAGGATCCAAAACAGGGTGAACCAAGCACAAATTATGGTTCTAAAGAGAACACCAATTATAGGGTGAAGACCAGATCTCCAAATGTGTGGAGGACTATGTATGTCCTGAGAAAGGAGACTATGTCCTTGGGGGGATGATAGGGCAAGAGAGACTCCATTTGCTGTTTTTAACTGCATATGAAGAGAAGTCACTTAAAGTTCACTGAAGCTATAGTTCACCCTAGTCACCTTGGTTAGTTAACAACTCAGAGTAGAGCAGAGTCATAAAATGAGAACAGAACAAACAGGACACACTGGGAAGCGGGCTAAAAGTTAAACCACAATGGTCACTTGGAATTGGGCTGTCTGATCTTCTGGGAGATAACTGTGTGGCATTCTTGTAAGATTCCCAAAAATGAGGCGATGGTTACTGTGGAACCCTAAATGTACTAACTGAAGGTGAGACCTGGGTGGTGCGGGCATCCCCTCTGGCTCCCGGCTGGAGACCGTCTGTCAGCCGGCTCAGTAAGCTTTGCTCGTCCCTGCCGCTTGGTTTCCTGTGAGCGCCTTTCTCAGTGAGCTCGCGTGCTCCGTCAATACTACTGGTTTCTCTAGTTCATTCAAAAGAAAGTTTTGTGCTATTATTTGTTTGCTTCTTCTTTATAAGATAGAGATTTTTCTGTCTTGTACTCTTGAGTAAGTATTTTTAAGATTATGATACACAGTGCATTAACTATTGTCATTCCTATTTTACTAAATTTTTTCATGAAATAAAAAAGTTCAGAGTCTAGATGGAGAAAACTACAAATTTCTAATGAAATAAATTTAAAAATCTAAATAAGTAGAAGGAAATTCTGTGTTCAAAGTTTGAAAAACTCAGTATTGTGAGATATCTAGTCTTTCTAGTTTGATCTATATATTCAGCATAATCTCAAACAAACAAAAAATAGCAAGCTATTTTTTGTAGGTATTGACAAGCTGGTTCAAAAGTTTATATGAAATGACAAAAAGCACCCAAAAGTCAAAGCAATACTGAGGAAGTGCAATGCGGAAGGACTGACAGTACTTGACTTTAAAACTTATTGTACAAAAAAGAAAAAACTTATTGTAAAGCTACAGTGATTAAGACAGCCTCATGCTGGTGAAAAGGAAGACAAACAGATCAACAGCATGGAACACAACACACAGAAATAATAGCACCTCACCAATACCAGGAGCTGGCCATTGACAGAAGAGCCAAAGTGACCCAACAGAGAAACCCTAGTTTTTCATCCAGCAGGACCAGAACAATTGAGTCTCCACATGCAAAAGGACAAAGAGAAGAATCTGCAAACAGACCTTATATCACTCACAAAATCTAAATCTAAATGGATTATAAACCTAAATATAAAGTGCAAAGCTATAAAACTTCTCAAAGAAAACATAGCAGAAAAATGTAGGTAACTTTGAGTTTGATGGTAAGTTTCCAGATACACCAAAAGCATGGTCTATGACAAACTGACAAGTTAGACTTTATTAAAACTTAAAACCTCACCCAGGTGAAGTTGCACATACCTGTAATCCCAGCACTTGGGAGGCTGAGGCAGGAAGATGGCCATGAGTTCAAGGCCAGTGTGGGCCACTGAGCAAGACTGTCTCAAAAAATTAAAAATTAAATGGAATTTAAAACTTTTGCTCTGCAAATGACACTGCTGGGAGAACAGAAACACAGCCACAGACAGGCACACAGAATCTTCACAAAACATGTATCTTGTAAACAAATATCTGACTGGCATCAAAATACACAAGGAACTCATTAAAGTCAACAGTAAAGAAACAACCCAGGCTTGTTTCTAAATAGCACAATTAACCCCAAATACACATCTCATCAAAGAAGATTTCCATATGGCAAATTAAAATATGAAAAGATGCCCCAAATCTGTCATTGGGGAATGACAAGTTTAAACAATAAGACACTGCTATGCACCTACTAGAATGAGTGAAGTCTACACCCCCGGACCCCCCAGCACTGATAAGGATGGTGAACAGCAGCAACCTCACTCATTGGGGCTGAGAGTGTGAAATGCCCAGTCACTCTGTGCGTGGCAGTTTCTTGCAGGTCTAGACCAAGCCTCTCCACATGATCCAGGGGTCACCCTCCTGGTGGATTTGAAAACTCTACGACCACACAAAAACCTGTACGCTGATGTTCACTGTGGCATTCGCAACTGGCAAAAGCTGGAAGCAACAGGGCAATCCTTCAGTGGAGGACTAGAAGGGTAAACTGTGGCATGCCCATATGATGGAATATTATTCGGTGACAAAAAGAAATTGGGCATCCAGCCACAAAACACACAGAAGGATGTTAGATGCATATTAATATATGAAAGAAGCCAGTCTGAAAAGGCTTCATAAAGCATGACTCCATTATATATGTATAACATTCTCAAAAAAGCAAATGGTGCAGAGACAAATGATCAGTAGTGTGCAGGGAGTCAGGGTAGGGGAGAGAGATTGAAGAGGTAAAGCCAGGGGCATGGGACAATTCTCTATGACACTGCCATGGTGGACATGTGACTTTATGCACCTGTCAAAACCCACAAAACTTGATGGCACAGAGTAAGTACACTCTAACATATGCATATTTTCAGGGATTCCAGGAGGGAGCACAGACTGTAACAAGGGTCCCTCACTGCACAGTGCATGGAGGAAACCAACTGAGGGGCCAGGGAGAAGACACTGTCCCCAGGAACGCTGGACATGCGCAGGGACAAAGAGAACTGGGCATGACCTGTGCCCTAGTTGATGGCTGCTTCTTGTTGACAGATGGTGGCCCAGTTTTACAACAGAGACACTGTTACTTGTGCGTAGTGGAACTGACCAATGAAGTCTGTGGACGGTGGGTGATGGAATCCAACTTTCCCAAGGTAGGAGTGTGAATTTAAACACAAGCCCAGGGAGGCTAGAATAATCCTGTGCTGATGGACTAAAGTTGGGGACATCTGTATGGAATCACTTTAGCTTAGGGTAGACACCCAAAGGTTACATCCAGGAACATCTACAGGTGTGCATGCATTTGCAGGTAACATCTACACATGTGTCCCCTTGTTCTGACCGCTGAGAGGACCCCAGTCGTGACACCCCGAGCATGCCCAGCATCCAGGCCTCGGCATCTGATGCCAGTCTCTAGCAGAAAGAACCAGGGCTTTCTCGGGGAAGGGCTGGTTCTAGGATTGGGGCAGGAAATATGCAAGGTGAGCCTGGGCACCTTGTACTACCAGAATTGAGAAAGTACACAAAGAAAATATAAAACCCACATTGATGAGGATCTGTCAAAAGACACAGAAGCCAACTGAAAGGATTCCCGATGGCCAAAGCTGAAACAATTTTTCTATACTTTTTATTTTTCTAAGATTTCCTTATTTTGCTTTTTTAAATCAGATTTTATTGGTACACTTTAGATATACATACTGATCACATTCATCATACAGAATTTGTGCCTGTATACAAACTTGTTCTTTTTCTTTTTCCTATTCACCTAAACTCCCTCCAACTCCTCCTCCCCTTAATGCCGAAACAATTTGAGCAACAAAATAAACTGTTATTGGATTGTAACCCAGGATATAAAACAAATATCCACGAGTCTACAGTGATATAAGCAAATGATTGAATAAGTAATGGGGAAATCTCATTGCAGAAGCTCCAAAGTATGTAAGTATTCTGGAAGAGGAGCATAAGTCCCCATTCCTTACATTTGAGCTGTCCACAGTGACTTCCCTCCAAACAGTTTAGCATGGAAAGGAAGATCTCACAGTCATTTTAGAATGCTGACATCCAATAAACCCTCTGGATATGAGATCTAGTTCAATACAAGAGGATCAGTCCTGTTAAGGGTAGGTATCCACAATCGATGTGATCAGAATTAAACTTTACCTCTGTGGGTTTTCTTTCCAAAACCTCTAGTCCCAGTCTAATCCTCAGAAAAACATCAGACAAAACCCAGCTTAGGGACATTTCACAACATATTTGACTAGTGCTCCTCAGAAATGCCAAGGTCATCAAAAACAAAGACTAAGAGATTGTTACAGCCTAGCAGGGAAAAAGGAAACGGGTGGGATGGGTTTTGGGAACAGAAGACAATGTTAGGTAAAAGCTAATGAAATCTGAATGAACTGCAGAACTTAGCGGAATATGTTAATATTGTTTCATCAACTGTAATAGAATAAGAGAAGCACGAGTGAGCTTCAAAACAGATCAACAGAAATTATTCAACGTGAAGGACAGAGAAAAGAACAGAAGGAAGAAAGCAGCAGAGCTGCAGGGACTTGTACAGACATTTCCAAAGGCCAAACACAAATCACACACACACACACACACAGCAGGAAGAGGAAAATGGGGAGGAATACATATTTGAAAAAATAACCCAAAAATTTAAGGATTCAAGATCAGCAAGAACTGAGATGTGTTCTGTACTTGCACCCACTCCCCATGAGGACTGTCATCATTGTGTACTGCAAATGTACTGGAAAAAATAAAAACTTGAAAGTAGAAAATAAATAAAATTGCATATAAAAAAGATCAGCACACCCCAAGCAGAATGAAAATTGAACACACACACACATACACACTCACCCCTCAGCACACAAAATCAAGTTGCTGAAAACTGAAAAAAAAGAAAATCCTGAGAACATTAAGAGACAATGAGAGTTACAGATACTAAAAGAACATTCAACCCATCCGCGATTCCTCATGAGAAACTGTGAACACAAGAAGACAACAGATCTTCAAAATGCCAAAGGAAAACACTTTTGACTCAGAACTCTCTCTCCAAAGGAAACACTCTTCAAGAATGCAGGTGAAATTAAGAACACTTTTGGGCAAAAGGAAACGGGGAGAATTCATCCCTGTGACAACCATGCTGCAAGAAGTCTTGCAGGGACTTCTTTGGGCAGGAAGGAAATGGGATCACGTGGAAGTTCAGATCTTTCAGGAAGAGATCACGAGCTCGGGAAGTAACGAACAGCTGGTAAATATAAAATGTTTCCCTTTTATTTGAAAAAGCAAGCCCCATTTATCTACGAATTTTGTAACTTGCAGTGCTATATTAATATAACAAAGGTGATACAAAGGATAGACATACATGTGTTGTGAGATTTCCACAGTATACATGAGGTGGTAAAATATCACTCTGAGTAGATTGTGAAAAGTTTAAGAATGTATTTTTAATCCCTAGCACAACTCCCAAAGTTTCTTAAAATACAAGAGAGCTTAAAACGCATAGATAAATTGGAGCAAAACCCTAAAAGATAATAAAGTTATGCAAAAGAACTCAGAAAAGAAAATCCACAGCAAAAAAACAAAGGGAATAGTCAAAAAAAAATGGTAACATGACACATAAATAGATTAAATGCTGGAAATAAAAGACAGATTATCAGAGAGGGCAAAAAGCAAAAACTATCCAAAAGCTTCCACAGGTGACGTCTTTAAAGTATGAAGACAGAGCAGTTACAAGTAAATGGATGTGAACAGAGGTGGGGAAACCATAATTCTAAAGAGGCTGACATCATTATCTCTACATCAGATGCAGAGACTTCAAGGCCAAGGTTTCCTTAACAACCATTAAGACCAGTCCATAAAGATGAAAGGGCTGACTCATCAGGAAGACACAGCAAATATAAATGTACATTCACCTAACAAAACTTCCAAATATAGGAAGCAAAATTTCACAGAGTAAAGGAAAAACAGACAACCCCTTAACCGTTACTAGAGGGTTATAATCGAAACCCTTCGAAATAAAACTCGAGGCTGAGATGTTTCGTTGGAGAACTGTAACAAACCCTGAAGGACAAAAGAATATGGAGTTTACACAAACTCTCTGGATAACGAGAACACTTCTCAGCTTAATACCGAAACAAGAGTCAAGTCAGTTTTAAAAGACTAAAAACACAGAGTATCTGACAACAGTAAAACTAAATCCATAACAATGTAATATCTAAGAAAATCTGGAGTATTTTGAAATTACACGCTATACCTCTAAATAACCAATGGACCAAAGACTGTCAGGGACCTGCCTGCATCCCTGGTGTCTAGGTGCCTCTCCCAGGCACCACTCTCAGGCACTCAGACCCCTCCTCCGGCCTTCCCCACCCCAGCACTGCTTGCAGGGACCTAGTCTGGCTGGTGTGTTCTCCTGACCCCAGGGCAAAGGAGGATGAATGGCAAAGAGGCACAGAGTGGCTTAACTCAAGGGCAGCTGGGCTCACGTCTTCAGGGCGGAGGAGCCCGGAGCTGCTGGCTCATCTTCCTTTTACTCAACGAAACAGAGCTACAAGCAGTTAAAGTAACACGGGCTGCATCTGCCTCATATTATCCATTAGTTCGTGCTCAGGCAAACAACTCAATGTCAGCTGCATTAACTTTCTCCTTTGTGCTCCTAGAGGAGGCCAATTCGCCTCTGGTCTCCCACAAAAGAAGTCACAAGAACTAAGTTACAACATTTAAAAAACATTCAAATCTATGGGCTATAACTGGAATAGTGTTACAGGGAAATTTATAACTGAAATGCTTCTGTAGAAAACAGAGAGAAAATGACCCAAGTCAAAAGTTGGCTCTTTGAAAAGATGAACACAAAACTGACAAATGTGTGACTTGGAAAGAGCACGAATCACCAGTGCCAGAAATTACAAGGCATGTCACTGTAGACCCTACAGACAACTTTGCACCAAAAAATTCAACAACTTACACAAATCAGGAAATCTTCCTGAGATATACAACTTAGCAACAATAACACAAGATGAAATAGAAAACTTGAATAGTCCTAAAAAGAAATTGAATCTATCATTTAAAAAGCCCTTTGCAAAAAAAAAATAAAATAAAATAAATAAAAATAAAAATAAAAAGCCCTTTGCAATAAAACTGCAGGCCCAGATGCTTTCCTTAATGAATTATAGAAAACTTTAAAGAACAAGGGTATCAAGTTTACTCAAACTCTTTCAGAAAATAGAGGTGTTGAGGCTGGGGTCCTGGAGCAGTATATTTGTAGGTGAGATTCCCCAGGGAAAAGAAGGCACACAGGGCAAACATCAGTTCAAAAGACAAGCGGCAGCAGGAAGGAGCCGCTGTGTCTGTATTGTTTATTTCTTATATACACTGTTATCACCTATTTACATTCCCATATGCTTAACCATGTAGTGCATGAGTCGTTAACTACTGCTAAGTTATGGTTGCATAAGTTTGTCCTACTCTGTGCCTGCACTAGAGAGCGGGATCACATCCTTACACGTCCTCAGCCTACCAGAGCTTTGAAGCCACTTCAACTCCCATATCCCACCCCTTCAAAGGGCAAGATGTTGCTCCTTGTGAGCAGCCCAGAGAACTGACCCCTTGGCACAGCAACAAAGAGAACAGCAGCACCAACCCCACTGCCACCACAGCACAGCTCATGGCTACCCGGTGCCAGGTGGACCCCAAGGGTTCCCACCACCGCGTGAGGGGGTCTTGCTACAAAGCCTGGATGGCAGAAACCCCTGCATCCATTTCCTGTGAGGCTTCTTGCTCTTTGGTCTGGTGGCCAGAGATAAAAATACAACATTCCACATGCAAGAGGGCGCAGATGCCTCCTTGTGCCGCAGTCAACAAACCAAGAGCCATACGGTTTGCAAAACCACCTTTCTTCTTTGAGATGTCCATGGGCAACATCAAAGCCTGCTGTGTAACATTCAGGGCCTGGGAGATATGCTGAGCAAGAGCTCCAACCTGGAAGGCTAGTTCTGTGGTCCCCGCCCCTGGTATCATCAAAGCCATTGGATAAACGCCCAGGCCACCCATCGTGTACAGTGCCAACACCCCAACTGTGGGGTGTGTCTGTAAGGATGGATCTGATAGTGCCCTCACCATATGGAAATCCCCAGGTGCAGCACCCAGTCCAGCTTGTGGGCAGGTACGGCCATCCTGTGTTGCACAGACCCCTAAGGCTTCCACGGTGGGCTCATCGGTAGGCACTGCACCGCTGCGCTCCTGGCCGTCTCATCACTTGTTTGTGTCAGTAATCAGCAGTGCATCGTTACAGAGGTTGGGGGATCCACCCTGCAGTTCAGTGTCCCACCAGCACACTCTCCTGCTGCGTAAAGGTGGGGGGGGCTACCTCTAGCAGTTTTACTGGAGCTCCACTCCCAGCCATTGCATATAACAGGTCCTAGTCCCACGGGGCAGTTGTGCTCTTCCAGATCAGTACCTCGATGGCCTGGCATCAATGATCCAGGCAGAGCTGATCCAGTTCTGTTGCCACCAGGCAATCAGTCAATCCAACTGAGCAGCGACGCCAGTGCAGTTCTCCATGGGAGGCCCTCCACAGCGTCGGTCTGGAGTTCAGTGCACACAACAATACAACTGTTGGTGTACACGGGCAAATGTGTATACGCTGATAACACTGTTAGTGTGACTCATCCTTGCTGGAAGCATGGGGCAGAAAAAGAACCCTTCAGGGAGTATGCAGGCCACAAGCTCATCCTGTGAGGATTGTGGCTAGAATCGTCACACACACACATGCACACGCACACACGCACACACACGCACACTTGGCTTAGACATCACAGCTGGGTTCCCACTGCGACCATGGTTGAGGGAGTCCAGGCTACATCCATCATCCCCAGGGGCATAGGCCAAGCAGCCACATCACTCCCTTGCAGAACGAGGGCTCCCGCATCAGGCAGAGAGCACAGTAAGTCCAGTACTTGTATGGCTTGTGTTGGTCCTCCCCCAGGGCTCCAAGAGGAACACCCAGGCCCCCCCAGGGATCTGTGGGCCAGTCCCAAGTCCATTGACAAAGGCCTCCCAGCCCTATAGGTTCCAAGGTTGGGGGGGTGGGTTAAGGTCCCTTGTGTTCCCTTAGGGCCTCGCTTCAGGCCTTGCCCTGGGGCAGGACACGCACAGACAGGAGACAATCCCAGGGGCTGTCACCCTGTGTCTCGGGCTGGTCACTGAGCAAGTGGACCTCCCGAGGCAAGGCCCACACACTTTGCTGACAATTAGGCCACTTTAGTGTTCAGGAGCCTGTTGTATCTCTCAATCCTAGCAGCGGTAGGTAGGGCACCTGAAAGTGCCATCTGATACCACTGTCTCTGGCCCACTGCTGTACCTGGGCTCCTATGCAATGGGTTTCCTGGTGAGATGCTGTCTCTAGCAGCACCCCATATGCAGCTATCAACCACTGCAGTGCCTTCAGGGTAGGGGTGTGATCAGCAGAAGGAAAAGGGGAGGCAAGCCTATACCTATAGCTGTGTCTGCAGCAGTCAGAGCATATCTGTGTGTCTACGAGAAAGCGAGGGGCCTGATATAACCCACCCACCACTCCTGCTATGGTGCCAAGCTTGCATGGTACAGGGTCCCACATGTCCAAGTATCTCAAGCAGCCCAGGCGCTGCTACAGAAGGTGGCCTCTGAGAGTGGCTACCCTCGTCAAAGCATTTGCTAAGTCGTTCCCCAGTGAGAGGAAAGGCATATGTCCTGAAACATGGTACACTACATGCTTAACTGTTTGGCAATGCTCTCTAAGGCTCACCACAGTCAGCACCCCATAAGGGTCAGTGCCCTGCCTGCCAGTCCTTGGCCTTCCAAGTTGGTAACCAGAGCATCAGCCCTTGAAATACAGCCCAACTGTCCATGCAGACATGCAGAGGGCCTTCTTCATGCACTACAAGCAGCCACACAGCCCACGGCCCTGTCCATTGACCCCACTTGCCTGGTCTAGTTTCAAACCAGAGGCTGGACGCAACTGCTGTCCATTGTGGGGCTGTGCCACAGTAGGACCCAAAGGTACACCAGGCATCCTTAGGAGGTCTTTCTTTTCCCTCTGCACAGGGGCGAGGCACCATGACCTATAGTCCATCATCCTGTCCCAAAACTGTTGCCAACTTGGCTGACAGTGGGCTAGCCAAAAATGAGGCCTGCTGCTGCATGTAGGTCCCCTAGCCGGGCTAAGGTGTCCGAAGCGTTATGGATCAGGCGATCTGTGAAAGGAGCAAGAAGGGCTTCCACTGTCCCAAACATGCCAGCCAGTCCACCTGCCAAGATCACGTCCTTCATGTGTGCCATCAGCAGTTCCTCACCAGGGCTACAGTACTGCACAGCAAACGTCACTTGGTGTGTATCCGTTTTTCTCAGCACAGAGACTAAGTCTAGGTAGGTTGTCTGTTTTGTAGTCTAGGTAGGTTGCAGACTAAGTCTAGGTAGGTTGTCTCCTGGATTCACCCAAGCCAGGTGAGCTGCTGCCATTAATCAGTTTATCTGGTTATCTGCACATGAGGCTGTTCTTTGCACGTCCTGCAGAGCTCAGTGCACAAAACGGGGTGCTGGCTATACCAGCTGCTTGGGACATCCCCTGTGGGCTTAACTCCATGTTATCAGACCTGATGTCCACAGCCACAGCAGCCATGTGGGCACTGTCTCACCCACCTTTTGCTTTAATTGCTTTGCCAGCCCCTGCAGCTCCATGGCTGTGTAGGTCTTGTATGCTTTGCTGGGTAGAGGTGGGCGGTCCTCCTGGCCCTCTTCCTTGGGCTAGGGGATCCCCCACCTCCACCTTCTGGTGAATAGCAGGCCTTGCATGCAAGAGCACAGGACCCTCCTGGGAATCCTCATGCAAGTGGGGACTTCCACTCCAGGAGACGCTTCGGGAGCAGGCTGTAGTGTCTGCGCCTCTCACTATGACACGCGTGGCAGCCAGCCGTTGTTCCAGGTCCTCTTCAATCCATCACAGGTGATCTTGCCAGATGAGGACTTCCACCTCCTGTCCTGAGCAGCAGAAAAGGGTAAAGAAAAGCCAAGCCACTTGCCCTGCCCACTCACAGTGGGAGGGAAGGATTTGTGAGTCTGTCATTTTTAAGGCTTTCAAAATATCCCCAGGTTCCGGAGGGAACACTTCCCAGTCCTCCTGAGCCTTCTGAGTGGCCAAAAAGGTAGCTGTAGATAACTAGGGGGAAGTCAGAGGGCACACGTCGGCACTCCCCTGGGGCTCTTCCCCACTATGTGGGCTGTTTCCACAGCTACAGGGAGGGAACACTCACCTCAGCCTGCCAACTACACCAACTGTTGAGGCTGGGGGCCTAGAGCAGTATGTTTGCAGATGAGATCCCCAGGGAAGAGAAGGCACTCAGGGAAGACATCAGTACAAAAGGCTGGCAGCAGCAGGAAGGAGCAGCTGTGTCTGTGCTGTTTACTTTTTGTACACACTGTTATCACCTATTGACATTCTTGCACGCACACATGCACAATTATCTAGTGCACAATCATGGTTACATAAGTTTGCCCCACTCTGTGCCTGAACTAGACAGCGGATTCCTGTCCTTACTTATCCTCAGCCAACCTGAGCTGTGAGGCCACAGTGTCCCCCACAAGAAGATAAAAGGAACACCTCTCAACTTATTTTCTGAGGCTAAGATAATCTTGAGAAACCTCTTATATAAATGCATTCTGAGAAAGACAAGTGTAGACTCAAATCTCTCCTGAAAACATAGACACAAAAATTCCTAGCAAAATGTTAGCAACTAGAATCCAACAACGTATTAGAAAGGTGAAGGAGATTTATCCTGGGGGTACAATGTTGCTTTAACATTTGAAAAGCCAACGTCATTTACAGTGTTAGCTGCCACTAAATACCTGAGAAAGTCAACCTAAAGACAGCAAAGTTGGTTTAGACTCATAGTTTCAGAGCTTTCAGTCCATGGTCCCTGGGCCACATTGCTTTCAGACGGAGGGGGGCGGAGCACCAGGTTGGGAGGTGTGGGACCAGGCAGCCAAAAAGGTGGCTGTAGATAACCAGGGCGAAGCCAGAGGGCACATGTCGGCACTCTCCTGGGGCTCTTCCTCACCATGTGGGCTGTTTCCACAGTCACAGGGAGGGAACATTCACCTCATCCTGCCAACTACAGCAACTGTTGAGGCTAGGGGCCTGGAGCAATATGTTTGCAGAGACGGGGAAGGGGCCAAAAACCCAGCATCCACTTCCAGCCCCCAGTGCCCTGACTTCCTCCCTAGGCCCCGTTGTCTCAAGGTTCCTGTACCTCCCAATAATGCAACAGACCTTTAGGGGACATTTAAGATTTGAACCAACACATTTACCATGTTAAACGACGAAAAAAGAGAAGAAAAACCAATCAACTCCACACCCAGCAATGATACTCTCAAAAAACAAGGAATAAAGGGGATCCTCCTCAACTCAATAGAGGACCTGTATGGAAAATTTACACTCACATCACGGTTAATGCTAAAACAGAGACCATCTCAAGACTGGGAACATGGCGGGAATGCCCACACTCACCACTGCTCTTCAGCATGATACTGGACGTCCCAGGCCTGCAGTGAGGAAGGGAAAATAAGATGAAAGACATAAAGGCTGAAGAGGAAAAAGAAAAACCATCTGTCTGCAGATGTCCTACTTGTCCGAGTAACACAGAGTTCTCCCTCCAGTAGCCTAGAGCAGCAGAGCCCAGAAGTGGGAAGCAGAGGCCAGAGCTTGGTCCAGGCCAGAAAGTCAGGGTGGGCTACAAAGCAGGGTCAGGCCCCCCAGACTACAGGGGACAGAAGGGGCCCAGCTCCGGCTCTTCCCCCAGCAGACAGGTCAGGGACACGGGGAAAGGAGAGGGCAGAGCCACGGAGGGGGCCGCCGCCTCTGCGGTGAGTCCTGCACACACAGCCACAAGGGTGTCCCCCGAGGGTGTCCCCCTGGCCGGAGCGTAGAGAAACCAGGTGGGCAGCGGGGGCCAAGGAAGCCCTGTCGAGGGCTTGCAGGTGTACCTTTGGGGGAAGTAACAGTGAAGAAGGGGCAGACTCCTTGGAGTGAAGAAGAGGCCTCTCCTGGCAGGGCCTTGCCTCGTCTCCCAGGCCACTGCTTCTTTCCTCTGGATTTGAGGGCTGGGCCTCACAGTTCAGCTACAACTACCTTTCAAACAGTCTCAGTCCCCTGTGCGGCTTTTTGTCACAGCAGCAAATGTTCACATTCAGTTAGGTCACTACTCACTTGTTCACTGCCTCCCTCCCTGTCTAGATCGTCCATGACCTGGGGTCAGGATCCTGACCTTGTTCCCAGCTGGAATGCAGCACAGAGACAGGGTCTGGCATGAAGTGGGGAGGAGCACATATCTTCGCTGATTATGTGGATGGAGGGATAGGTGGGTAGGTGGGGGGGGTAGATGGGTGGATGCATGGGTGTATGGATGGGTAGATGCATGGATGGATGGATGGATGGGTGGGTGGATGGATAGGATGGGTGGATGCATGGGTGGATGGATGCATGGGTGGGATGGGTGGGTAGATGGATGGATGGCAATTTCAGCCTCTGTTCCTGGTGCTTTCCCATTCATACCATCCTTTCACATCCATAGTTTTCCTGGAATAAAGAACAAGAGGCCTGAAGATGGTAAGACACCTGTGCACAGACACCCAGCTGAAATTCTGGTCCTGTGTGTGTCCAGGTTGAAGTCTTGAAGTCAGGCTCTCTGGTGACTTTTAATGACAGAGTAGAAGAGGCACTGCTACAAGGAGGCCAGGGGAGGGACACAGATACTGCGCTGCTACTCCAGGTGCCACCTCCAGCTGAGACCCTGAGCAAGGACATAACTGCTGTGTGGCTCAGTGTTCTCTCCCGTAAAGTGGTGTCTTGGTTACTTTTCTCTTGCGGAGACAAAATACCCAACACCCAAAATGAAAGAAGGAAAGGTTTATTTAGCTTACAGTTTGTGGAGGTTTCAGTCCATACTTGGCTGTCTCAGAGGCAGAGTGGCACATGGCAGAGGGCAAACGTTCATGGCAGCACAGCACAGCAAAAACCACAAGAGCAAAAGGGAGAAATGGCTGCAAGCAGCCTCTTTTTCTCCCTTACCTTATAAACAGCCTACCCCCACCCAGGGGGTGCCGTAGCTCTCACACAATGTCCATGCCCTCCTCTTCCACTGGCTCAGGATGTGTACAAAGTAAGCACCTGGCTTCCTGCTGAGTCACTCAGCCAAACCTCTAGACTCCCCAAGTTGACACAATGTATCAACCATAACAAGTGGGAATAATGATCACTACTGCTATAAGATCCTTGCACCTGGCCTGAATCATTGGTGAATATTTTTATAATCTCTTTTAAGTTTTCTTTTTAATTGATACATAACAATTGTGCATATATAAAGGCACAACATGATGTGATAAACACACCCACATGTCACCATCAGATCAAGATGCTTAGCACTCCGTCACCTCAGCCACTGTCATGTCTTTGTGGCTATATATACATGGAACTGTATGCAAACTGCCATTCACAGAATACACTGTAGAAATCAACATTCTACAGATCAATTCTTTAAAATCCATGGACTCCCAAGTGTTCCATTTTGAAGAACTCCTTAAAATGTGGAGAGGGATAAGTTGTTGAAGCTCTCCTGGCTTGCACCAGTGCTCATTGCCTTTTATTCATTTCTGTGGGCATTAGGAAGCAAAGCAGATATGAGCTGCCACACTTCTGCCAATAGAGCTGAACCATTCTGGAAAGTGATTTTCATCTCTCACAAGGAGTTCTTGGGAAAACATGAGTGAAGTTCCATGCTGCATTTGTACCACATGTCTGTATACACACCAATGTATGCAAACTGCCATTCACAGAATACACTGGAGAAATCAACATTCTACAGATCAGTTCTTTAAAGACCAAAAGCTCCCAAGTGTTCCATTTTGAAGAACTCCTTAAAATGTGCAGAAGGATGAGTTGACACGAGAGTGTGGGTGTCTCTTCCCCATGGCTTCTGTCCCCACAGTGGGACTTCCCACTTGAGTGGCAGTTCTCCGTACCATTCCCCATGACTGCTACACTGCTGTGTGTCAGTGCTCCCTTTTGCCACATCCTTGCCAGTAAGTTTGTCTTTTTGATAAGAGCCCTTCCAGTGGGAGTTAGGTGACAGGTCATTGTGGTTTGGTTTGCACATGGCGTGATCAGAAACTATGATGAATGTTTGAAAAATTGGTCACAGTAACAGACCCACTGCCACAACACCCCTCAGAACCCCCCACTAGCTTTGCACATACCCGGGCCATCCTTGCCACTTTCCAAAACGATATGGGAAGTCTCCTATCATGAGTTGCTTTAGTTACACTATTGTGGCTGCCTCAATGTCCTAAAGTGATTCAAAATATTTACCTTTCATGGTCATTTTAACTTTGAGGGAGAGCCAGAAGTCACACAGTGCCAGATCCAGTGAGTTAGGTTGATGAGGACACACTGTCTTGTTTTTAAGAGCCTGCCTTTCCTCTGATGATACTGGGCAGTGACGTCCACTCTATTTATAATAGGACACTCACAAAAGAGTATTTCCAGAACTGCTTCAGATAGTAGCAAGAGCAATGGGAGAAGTGTGTTCACACAGCCAGGGAGTATTTAGAGGGAGATTAATGGCAAGGTGTCTTCTACTGTAATAAGTGTTTGTAATTTAAACACTCGCCGTGTGTTTGAGCACTGCTGACATTTCTCAGATGATTCGTGACCCTGAGCATTTTCCATACACCTACTGACCATTTGTAAATCTTCCTTTGGAAGTTCCTGTTTATGTCTATTTCTGCCCCTTGCCTTCTTTTCTGTGGTGTTGCGATGACACCCAGGGGCTCACGTATGCTAGGCAAGCACCCTGCCACAGAGCTAGCTATACTCCAACTCTAAGCACCCATTTCTAAACCAGGTTATGTGGTTTTTGCTGTTGAGTGAGTTCTTTATATATTCTGGATATTAGCTTGCGTTGTTAATGTACGTATTGATGAGGCACGGTGTGACAAGGTGAAATATGTGTGATGTGTGCTGACCAGCAGCTCCCCCGCATTATTCTGTGTTGGGAGCCTTTGCCCACCTCCCTTCCAGCTCTTCATAAGATATGTAACAGGTGGCTGTGGACTACAGTCACCGCACCATGCAGGATCACCCTGGTGCCCGCTACTCCTGTCTCACGGTGTGTGTGCAGCCTCGCTCCACCCCTGCCCAACCCTTTGCCACCTCTTGCCCTCTCCTCCCACACATGGGGGAACACACAGAATAGCAGCTTTCCTGTGGCTGTCCTCCTGTTTCATCCACTTTGCTGCAGACGATAGGATTCCACTGTTTCATGACTCAGTCGTATTCCATCATATATGCACCCCACATGTCCCTTACCCACTCATCTGTCCTTGGGCAGCTAGGTTTTTTTTGCTTTTGGTAGCAGAAATCGAACTCATGACCTCAGGCTTGCCAGGCAAGCACTTATGCCACTGAGCTATATCTCCAGCCCAAGCAGCTAGGTTGACTTCCTATCTTAGCTCCTACGAACAGCACTACACCCGACAGGGGCATGCAGGTCTGTCTTTGGTGTGCTGACCCATCCCTGCAAGTGAGCACCCAGAAGTGGGGTAGCAAGGCCCCAGGACAGTGCTCTCTCCAGCATCTGAGGAACCCTCAAGCTGTTCTCCATGGTGGCTGCTTTGCATTTCCTCCCCACTAACCACGTGTAGGAGTTTTCTTTCTCCACATCCTCACCAGCATTTACTTTTTTGTCCTTTTGATTATAGCCATCCTAACTGGGGTAAGATAATGTTGTGGTTTTGATTTGCATTTCTCTGGCAGCTAAGGCTGAGGAGCATTTTTCATAAATTGCCGGTCATTTGGATTTCTCCTTTTGAAAAATGTTCAAACTATTTTCCCATTTCTTGGCAACTGCAGTGAACAGACACTTCTCAGAAGAAGGACAAATGGCCAACAAACGCATGAAAAAATGCTGAGCATCATTCGCCATTAGAGGAATGCAAATTAAACAACACTAAGATTCCTGCTCCAGAAAGAGGGGAGATGATCAAGAAATCAAATAATTACAAACGCCAGAGGGGCTGAGGGGTGAGCAAAGGGACCCTTCTACATTGCTGATAGGAATGTAAACTAGCACAATCACTATGGAAATCAGTATGGAGATTCCTCAAAACACTAAGAATAAAAATGCCATTCAACCCCTCCTAGGTATCTTCACAAGAGCTAAAGACATCATATTGCAGTGACCCATGCATGCTTGTGTTTACAGCAGCACAACCCATAATAGCTAAATCTCAGCAGTGGCCTTTATGCCCATTAGCAGATGACTAGATAAAGAAAATGTGGCATTTACCCACAATGGAGTACTATTCTGCCATAAAGGATAAACTTGAGCCATTTGTTGGAAAATGAATGCCCCTTGAGAACATAATGTTAAGTGAAATGAACCAGACAAGCAAGCATGAGTATCACATGGTTTCTCTCCAGTGATAAACCTAAAGTGTAAATAATTTAAAAATCAAAATACAAGATAGATAATATGAAATAGGGAAATAGGTCCTGTACGAGCGGGAAGGGACCTCGGGTGGAAGACGGGGGGTGGGCAAGGGGGAAGGGAAAGCATGAAGAGGTGTTATGTACAGGTACTGATGCCCCACCATAAAACATTTCTAAACCAAATAAATTTTTCAAAATAAACTTGTTCTTCCATTTTAAAAATTTGCCCATTCTTAAATTGGATTATTTGGGTTTTCTTGATGTTCTTTTTTTTCCTTATATTAAGCTTTCCGTAGGTTTCTCCCTTTCTGTACGTTGCCTTTTCACCCTGTGAACTGTTTCCTTCACTGTGGGAGATCCTCTTAGCTTGATACATAGGCCCTACTTTGTTGTGTCTTTTGTTGTCTGTGCTTTTGGGGTTTTACCACAAAAAATAATCACTGCCTATACCAATGCATTCATGTGTTTTACCTATCTTTTCTTCTAGGAGTTTCATAGTTTCATGTCTTACACTGAAGGCTTTGACCCATTCTGAGTTGACCTTTGGTAGAGGGTGAGAGGCAGTGGTCAAGTTCAGCCTTCTGCACAGGACACCAGTGCTATTTATTGAGGTGCTGTCCCTTCTCTGGGGTGCCATTGTGATTTTGGTGCCGTTGTTGTGTTTTGATTGGCTGCAGCTGCCTGGTTTATTTCTGGGATCCCTCTCCTGTCTCACTGTACCCCCGTACCTCGCTGTCTCATCACTCAAGCCCTGTAATGTGTAGTGATGATTGAGATCACGTAGTGATGCCTTCAGCTTTCTTCTTTTTGCTTAAGATTGCTTTGGCTAGTCAGGCCCTTTTGTGGTTCCATATGAGTTTTAGGAGTAAATATTTATTGCATGGACGAGTGGGCGGGTGCATGCATGGATGGATGGGTTCCTGGATGAACGTGTGGGTGAGTGGGTGGATGGAAGGGTGGACCAGTTCCCAGACGTGGAACACTGGATGAGCTTGTGGCTGGTGGGCGGGTGGACTACAGCGACAGAACCTGCCCTGAGACATCTCTCAGATCCTTCCTTTCCCATCAGCAGAAACAAAGGAGGCTTTGATGGCCCGAGGTCTGAGACCCCAGGAGAGAAGAGCCCCCGCCTGGCGGGTACAAGGCCCTGGACTCCATCCCCAGCGTGGGGCGGGTGCTGTAAAACCTGAGCCAGGCAGCCAGCTGGAGGGGCCTTATGGTGTCGTGTAGCATTCAGGACCCCAGGGCAAACTCTGCAAGCAGGGGCACAGTGGCACCTTGGAAAGAGCTTGCAGCACCCCGAGAGCCTGGGAGGGTGCCCAGGACGGGCGGGCCCTGCCAGGTCCGCAGGGAGTGCAGAGGTGTGCCGTGCCGGCAGGTGCCAGGCAGAGGGAGTGGCAGCCTCCAGGGCAGGCCTGCCCTCTGACCCAGAGACCCACTTCTAGGAACAGACCTCAGCGGGTAATCAAGGGTTCCCACAAGGTCGCGTGCACGAAGACAGTCACCGCGGTGTGGTGTGTGCAGCAAAGGGGACAGGGCCAAGTGGTAAGGGGCGCAACCCCATGCAGCTGTCGAGAATCAGCTTCCGAAGAGGGACAGGATGATGCAGGAAATGCTGGATGGTAAAAGCGAGAATGAAGGGGCGAGATCTAGATGGCTCCGACCTCCCCGCTGGGCTGTCCCTGTGCCGGGGGTGGGGGTGACTTTTATTCTTGCTGGTAATCTTCCATATAATCCAAACTGCATTTCTGGGGTGCAGACCTGAGGGGTGCCGCTGAGGAGCCCAGCAGGGAACACTGGTCTCACCCAAGGCAGGGGTTCCTGAGGTCGGAGGAGCAGCAGGGAGGTGGCCACCAACCCTGCCCTTGCAAACACGGAGGCCCCTGCCCTTCCTTCTGGCCCTGGGAAGATGGAGCTCACTGGTGAGCTAGCTCTGCTATCTGTGCGTGGTTGTTTTGTTTTGTTTTTAACTTTCCACATTTTGTCCAATGAGAAAGGGCAGCCTTGCAAGTCAGGAGAGAAGCAGAGCCAGCAACCATGGGCCCCCTCCTATCTGCGGGACCTGGCAGCTAGAGAGGCCTGTTAAAACGTGCCCAGCACAGATCCCTCCCACACGGCACGCCGGCAGGGAGCAGAGCTGGGCTGCTGGCCTGGAGACCTTCACCCAAGACTCAGTTTCCTCCCCTGAAGTGAGGAATAATCACACACCCCAGGGGATATGTGGTGTGATCAAAAACATAGTGAGGTCTGGGATGTACCTCAGCAGCACAGCGCCTGCCTGGCAAGCAGGAGGCCCTGAGTTCAAATCTTGGTACCAGAAAAAAAAAAAAAGTGAATGCTTCAGGAGTTTTAAAAAATGCATTACAGTGAGAGACACATTGCCGTGAATCCTCCTCAGCATACTGCCCCTCACTCTCACACTTGCCCCTCTTCGGGCGACTCTCTGCAGCAGTTCTGGAAGTTCTCTTTTGTGAAGGTCTTTATTTGCACTGTCCTGGATGCCTGTGTCCTGAACTGATTGAAAACGTTTCCCTTTCGCGGTCATTCCGCCTTTGGGGAACGGCTGGAAGTCACAGTGCCAGATTCTGTGGATAAGGTGGGTGAGGACACAGTATGTTTTGGGAGCTTGTGGCATTCACCATAGTTTTGATCACCCCCGTATTTGGAAGGGAAAGAAGGAGCTCTTCCCGCTGACAACCCAGGACCCCCTGCACGGGAGGGAGGGGGTCTGGGCTTTTGGGTGGCTGGACAGGGCCCTCCCTTCAGGGCACAGGGTTCCCTCGAGGCCAGAGCCAGACTCGGTAAGGGCTGTGTGCGCCTGCCCAACCCAGAGGCCGAGGCAGGAAGCTGCCCCACCAGGGCTGGGATCACCATCCTCCGGGTGAGTCTATAATGAATGCGCCACTATCTCCGTTTCTGAGAAGATATAGAAGGTATATAATTGCTTTTGTATTTTGGACACTCATTAGGAGAATAATAAATGTTATTATTTATTAATATGGTAATGAATCATTCAGTTTTTTAAATTAAACATTAATCTGCGAACAAATTAAATGTAAATGATGAGTCCCAGGGCGGCGGGCGCAGCAGCCCCCCGGGGAGGGGCGGGCGAGTGGCCCTGTGCACGCGGCGCGGTGGGGGTGACGCGGGGACACCGCGGCTCGCGGGCCCAGGCTGCCCCCTGCCGGCCACACACGGAGCTGCAGCGCCAGCCCGCGGGATCTTTCCAGAAAGAGCCCCGCTGCTGCCCGCGCCCCACCCCGCGCGAGGCTTTGCTTTGCAGATGTACGACCCCGACAGACGCCTGGGCCTCCTTGCGGCGTCACCAATCCCACTTGCACCCGCGTGGAAGCGGAGCCCAGAGAGGTTAGGTGTCCCGCCAAGGGTGCACGGCTCCGGACCCTGCTGCAGAGACGCCCCCCACCAGCCCCTGTGGAGAGCTGGAGGCCTGTGGGTCAGGCCCCCTGGGGTCCCTTTCCGGGCGACCCAGCATAGCACGGGAGGACAGCAGTAGGAACCGGGCCCTGCCAGCTCACAGCCAGCCCTTGACCTATGCAAGGCCAGACCAGCCTCCCCTCTTTCAGAAGGTGGTAGAGACACCCCAACTGCACCCACCCCTGCAGTGGGCAAACACAGCAAGCTTCAGGGAACAGGAGTCAGCAAGAAGACAAGGCAGACTTTCCAGGCTATCCAGGCAGTGAGCAGTTGCTGCTGTGGGTAACTGCAGCACATAACTTTGGGTTCAGGGGCAATTCTTTAGGAAAGACCCCGGAAATTAAATCACAGAAGTCAAAGGCTGGGGCAGTCAGCTCTGGCATGCATGTTACTAACTGCCCTCTGGTCAGTGTCCCAGACCACACTCTCCAAGGGGAGGCTGACAGAGGGGGACCTGCTCCCCCAGAGCCAGCCAGCATGGTGGGAAACCCAGCCGTGTCCAGCTTCCGGGCTGTTTGTCACGGTCGCTATGGATGAGCCCTGGCCCTCACACCCCACTGCTGTGGGGTCAGATGCAGCCCAGGTGGCCTGGGGACCCCACACTGTGCTCCTGCTCCCCCATTATCCCTGTAGGGTAGGCTCTAGTCTTAGCAGGTACCCGCCACCCAGAAAATCCTCTGGGCCCATCAGACCTGCCCCCCTCAGATTCTTAGTCACACAGTCATTAGTCACTGCCACTAAGCCCCCCCAAGCCAAGCTTTCAGTACTTGACATCATTTCATACCCCGAGGGACCTGCTTCGAGACTTATCCCCAAAACCCCTGACTGCTGTCCCCTGGGGTCCACGTGTCTGCCCAGGCCTGGGTGGAGCCCCTCGGCCCTTCGGGGAAAGCAGGCAGGGATGAACCCATTACAACCACGGCATGAGTCACCGTGTCTCTCTTCCCCATGCTGGAAGCCCCTCAAGGACCTATGATGTCTGCCTTCTATCTGGAGGGAGTCTCGGCTTCCCTCTGCACCCCAATTCTCCTCCTGAGCAGTGGGATGCTGCAAGGTGCCCAGCTGGCCACATCACCCCACTATGGGTGTGGAGAAGCCAGGAGTGGCTGTGCCCAAGCCCTGAACAGCCCTTGGTACCGGCCCCCAGATCCCAGATCCTGTCCCTGATCTCAGGCCCTCTCTCCCTTCCACCCCACAGGCCAGCTAGACAGATGCGACCTCCTGTCTGCTTGCAGGGGGGGCCGACAGGGCTGGTGCTACTGCTGCTACCACTCAGGGCCTCTCAGACACCCACTAATTCGTTTCAATATTGCCCCTCCCTTATTGATCAGTGCTTTAGCCGAGTGTCATGTTAAATGACTTGTTCCCATGGCAACCATCAGATACACTGGAGGATCTTCTGCGTCTGTTTCCTGAGCCTGATCGCCCCCTAAGAGCTCAGAGGGAACAAATCTCCTTTCACAACCGCGCCCTCTTTCTGAAAGGCACAGGGTATTGTTCAGAACAAGCCATTTTAAAAAACAATATGAAGAAAAGAACATAACCAGGTTTTCAACAGATACAAAGTTGTTTCGTAAGGTGCCTCCCTCTTAAGAAATATGAAATCAGATTTTAAAACCTTTGACCAAGTTAATCTTTCTTCTAAAGACTTTTTCTCTCAGGAAATAAACTGAAATATGGACACGGTTCTCTACATAAAGCTCTCAGCCGCATCATTTATAAGGAAAAAAACTGAAAACAGCCTAAAAGTACCATAACAGGAGATTCAAATAAACTATGGTTCACACACCTGCAAGCCAATTACAGAGCTGTTTAAAATGCTGCTTACAAGAGGGGTGTGCAAGCCGGCGAGGTGGAGTGAACAAGATAAAAAGCATCTGCATGGGTGATCACAATGAAGGCAAAACAAAACCAGACCATGTGGGGAAAACGCTTAGAGAAGAACACATGCCAAACACTGGCAGGATGGCTTCTTGGTGGGGAAGCTGTGGTATTTGTTCCTTGTTCGCATGTCCAACATTTGTTAAGCGCCTTCGAGGTCACCAGCCCTGCACCGGGACTGCAGCGGTTAATTTCTACCTCCTGCATTTTCCCAGAGGTGTTTAATGAGGAGGTGGTACTACTCCATGGAAAAACAACCTACTGTTTTTAAGCCAGAGGACCTGCTTCACCCGCCAGGTTGGCAACCAAAGAAAGATACTAAATTCTATCAGTGGGAAGGAACCTAAGTGCCCCCGCCAGTGGAGGGGTGAATTACAACTGCTCAGAGGTCAGGCAGTGAGATGTGAAATCCACCATGCCACTGCCCAGCACTTCCTCCGCCAGTCCTCAGGGCGCCCCACATACTTGCTGTGGGATGTTCCTGAAGCTTATTTGCCACAGCAGTGAGCACTGACAGCCCAGGTGCCCTGGCTGCTGGGCAGCTAGATGGGACACAGGGCAGCACAGTAGCACACTGTGCAGCCTTAAGAAGGGTGAGCGATTTGACCGTGCGAGCATACAGGGGTGTTTTCAGGAGGCAGAGCAGCATACAGTGTCCCGTGGAGAGGGGGCGAGGGCCTGTGCTTGCAGCTGCATCTGTTTATAGACAAGACGCTCTCAGGGGCATTTGCCCCAGGTCTCAGCTGACAGAGCATTTGCTTCTCACTGAGCATCTTACCACACTGACTAAACTTGACTTGGTGTTAAAGAACAAATAAATCGGGTTTAAAGATTCCCACACTGAGCATCGTCCAGGTGGCCAGAAGGCAGCTGGGAGGCCAGGGTCCAGCTGTGCATCCTCAGTGAACAGTGCCCTGAGTGCGGGCACGGAGGCACCTGGCTAATGGCCCCACACTGCCCACAGTTGGCCCAAACCTTCCCACACAACAGGCCCCCAGGCCCACCCAAAACTCAGCGCCCAGCTGCCAGGCTGGGCTACGCAGCACCTGAGTGCCCTCAGAACCCCAGGGCCCTTCCCTTGCTTTCCTCTGTCCCAGCACCTGCCCCACAGGGTCACTGTCCTCAAGCTCTGCAGGTGAGGACCGGGCACTGCAGTCCAGTGCCAGGATAGAGGACAGCAAGCGGCCCAGGCGGCAGGAGTGCAGCCCCAAGCCGTGTCTACTCCACAGCTTCTCTGGGCCCCAGCCCAGAGCCCAAGTTTGAAAAGTGCAGGCCGGAGACAGAACTCTCCAACTTGCTTCGGCTGACCCCAGCCGGGACCCAGCCTGCCCCACGTTCTACGAGACTTTGAGTGACCCAGCCAGGGGACTTGTGCTGCCAAGTTTGGAAGTGAAGAGGTAACGAATGTCAAGAGTGTGGCACACAGTAGGTTCACAACAAATGGTGGCTGCTCCCCCTGCCCCCAAAGCATCTCCGGTTGCCTGCTCCCTCCCTTCCTGTCCCTGTGGCTCCAAGGGTGGCTGTGTTCCCCTTTGTCCTGCTGAAGCCAGGGACTTCCTCTTGGAGAAGGAGATGGCACCGCCCACTCCCAGCCTGGGCTTCTCTTCTGTTTAATCTCAGGGTGGGGAGGCAGCTCAGGACATGGGTTTGGGCAGATCCCCACTCCGACCCGCCTCACCACAGGGATCCTGGGCATGTTCCATCACCCCTCTGCCTCTGTTTCCTCGTAAGCACAACGCCTGCCATGGTCAATGCCTGCCTGGCAGGCTTCCTGCGAGGATTACCTGGGCCGTAGGTGTGGTGCCTTCCACACAGTGCTCAAGGGCTGTTTTCCTTTCCAACCTAGACACGGCAGCAGAAGTCCATGCATGTCACCAGCCAGTGTGAGTGTCACCCCACTCCTCCGTCCTGTAGGCGGAAGGGGTCTGAGAAGAGGCCACCCAGCAGGCTTTCCCTGGAGGGCACCGTGGCGTCTTGAGCAAGCAGCTGAGTCCCCAGCTATGTCCAGCATCTCAGGGAAAGGAGGGCTCTTCTGCCCCACCTAGCCCTGGGACAGGACCTGGGACCTCCCGGACCTGTAACCCACCCACCTGCTCCCCTCCAGACTGCAGCAGGGGCAACAGGCCAACTCGTGCTAGGCTCATCCAGGGTTCCAGGATATTTGAAAACTAACACAACTGTACCTTTAAACAAATCCAAGTCCCCTACCTATGGGATCCAGGGCTTCCTCAACACTCCTAACTCAGCACACGGAGGTCTCCAGGCTGGGACGGAGCAGGGATGAGCGGGTATGGGTGTGGCGGAACTCCACGCCCCTGGCTGCGAACCGTCTAAACAGTGGGAACACGGAGCAGGGAGAGAGATGCCACTGCAGTGCGCTCCTTTCAGTCCTCTTGGACAGCCCTCCTGGGCCAGCCACTACTGTGGTTTATTTTGGTTTGTGGTACTGGGGATTGAACCCACACTGAGCTACATCTCCAGCCCTATTAATTTTTGGTTTTTTTTTTAGACAGGGTCTTGCTAAGCCACTAAGTTGCCCAGAGTGAACTTGCCATCCTCCTGCTTCAGCCTCCCACAGTGTTGGCTTTACAGGTATAGGCCCCGAACGGGTCATCATTCTGCAGGCCCTAGCCCCCAGGAGAAGCATAGGGAAGGGAGGGATGACAGGCTGGAGGTCCTTGGGAGAAAGGGTGCAAGAGAAAGTTCTTGTCAAAGTTCCCAGGTCCATTCCATGTAATGGTGTGTGAAAGGCCCAGCATGGGCAGGACCCGGTGCCGGCTGAGGCGCCTCCGCACCAGGAGGCAGGCATGTCCCAGCGGGTAGGCGTGTGCATCCCTCCACCCTTCCTGGGGGCCCTGTGGCCCGGCTCCTCTAACACCTTAATCTCAGCATGGCCTGTGACCCAGGAACTCCGCTTCCAGGAGCTGATCCTGTGGAAGAAGACGGGCAGGTGGATTTAGCTCCTGGCGGCTTTGCTGCTCCGGGCTTCAGGAGGGTAAAGCTGGAAGTACCCAAGGTGCTCAGGAGGGGCTAAGCCACACCCAAGATGGTCCACCGAGCCCTGGACTGAGAATAAAACCCTGTCCAGGGTGCTAGAGTAGAAAGGTGGTGACGCCCGCCTAATGGCGGGAAACAGTCACCAAGTTCTGCGGCCAGTCGTCAGCAGCCCTGGTATGGGGACATCAAAGTGTGTCCACACAGGCGCAGGGGAAAGCCTGGGAAGAAGCCCAGCAGACATCAAGGATGGCTGTTTCTCTCTTTTAATTTTCCTGCATTTCCCGCAGAGAACTAGTACATTTTCTGTTAGCTCTGAGCCTACAGGTCCAGGCCTCCCTGTGCGCCCGCAGGCAAGATATTTAGGCTCTCGGTGTGTCAGGTTCTCACCTGTGCAGTGGGGATGGCACCTGCCACCTGGAGGTGCCGAGGCCAGAGTTAATGCATGCAAAATGCGTAGCGCCTTGTCCAGAAGGTAAGCGCGCAGGTGCTAGCTGTCTTTATTATCTGCTTTTCTATATATAAACATGTCACGGTACTCTGTGCCAGGGATAGAGCAGGCACAGCTAAGCTCCAGGACAGAAGACATTAAGCCAACACTTGCCTGGATTAATCCATCACAGGTCCCGGGGCTGGGCAGGAACATTAAGAGCATGTACCGGGGAGCATCCTTGCGGGTTTGGGACGTTTCTGAGAGGCAAAGGAAAGCCTGGCACAGGAGACCCCAAGTGAGGCTCACAGGGCCTGGCTTAGCCACTCTCAGTGTGCTCCGGAGACAGAGCAGGAGGAAGGGGCGAGGCCAACTCACCTGAGCAGAGTGCACACCCAACCCTGCATGGTGCTCTTGGCCCTGGGAGCATAGGAGACCTGGGAGAACCAGTCTGGGGCTGCAGAGTGTGTCTGGCTGGGGACAGGAGTCCTGGGTGTGTGTGTGGAGGGGTGTCCAGGGAACAGGTCCTGGAGCACCCCTCTAAACGTGGCCCCTAGGAGAGGCCAGGTGTCTGTCACCACTGGACAGAGGAGGAAGCTGGTTTCTTGGATACGTGGCCAGCTTAGTCCCTCCTGGCTCCGGGGGAAGGGGTCTGGGGTGGCACCTGGAGGTGCCATATGGGCAGGCAGGGCAGCTGCAGGTGAGCTTCAGGGGGGGCTACTCACCTGCCCAGCCCTCAATGCAACTGCAGCCAGAGGGCACCCTGCTGGCTCCTGGGTCCGGGTGTCTGCGCTCCCCCTAGTGCCCTGAGCTCAGCCCAAGTCCAGGTGTCCTCGCCCTGCCCACTGCCCCCCAGCTCACACCTGGTGTCCAGGTGTTGGCCAGCCTGCCAGCCCACACCCCAGCCTTGCCTCTTCCCCAGGACATTTCCTCCAGAGCCTCCTGTGTCTCCCTCTTCCAACCCTTTCCTGACTGTCACTCTCAAAGCAGCTGCACTGCTACCCTGTCCCCTTCACCCCCTGTCCCCGCCCCCCGGCTCGGTAATGCAAGGCTGGCAGCAGGGCTGGATGGCTCCTCGGTTCCCGCTGGGCAGGCGCTTAGGAAAGGTCTGTGGGCAGCGCGGGTGCAGGAGAAAGGGGCAGAGAGCAGCCAGCAGGGAGGCACTGTGCCCCTAGTCCTGAGTCAGCGGATGCCGAGTGCATGTGTCCTAACTCCCCCGCCGCAGCCTCGGCCCCGCCGCAGCCTCCGCCCCGCCAGCTCTCCATGGTGGCCGCAGCCTCGGCCCCGCCGCAGCCTCCGCCCCGCCAGCTCTCCATGGTGGCCGCAGCCTCGGCCCCACCGCAGCCTCCGCCCCGCCAGCTCTCCATGGTGGCCGCAGCCTCGGCCCCACCGCAGCCTCCGCCCTGCCAGCTCTCCATGCTGGCAGGCTTTTCTGTTGGAGTAAAAAAAGAAATGACTTTGAGGGGAGCACGGGGGATTAAATCCTGGGCCTTTGCACTGAGCTACATCCTCAGCCCTTTCTTTATTTTGAAACAGAGTCTCACTAAATCACTAGGTTGCCAAAAGTGTAGTCTTCCTGGCTGTCTCCAAGAGCACTGAGACTGCAGGTGTGTACCACCAGGTCCTCTTGAAATCATGACTTTTCAGTCACCGCCTCTGAAGAAGTATTGGTGCCAGCTGAATACCAGGACTCTAGGAGAGAACCAGGCTCAGCTGGAACTTTGAGAACAGGGTCTTTAGGGTCCGGTATGCTCCTCCCCCTGGCACCAGGAAATCTTGGGAGCCCTGTCCTTGCCAGGGAGACTCCTAGTTGGCCATACCCACCCCTCACACCTTCCCTGGCCCTAGCGGAACATGCAGTGCAGGGAGAGGGGATCCTTGAACCCTGCAAGCTCAGTTTGCTGAGGTGTTGCCAGCACTTACTTAAATCCCCTAGGAGCTACCCCAGCCTGCGAGAGGATTCACACCCCCAAAAGGGACAATTTAGCGTTGAGTGGCTAAGTAGGAACCTAGCCCCTGGATTCCTTGGCCCCAGGACTTCTGGGAACATCCTCTGAACTTCCAGGCCTCCCTATGTGTGGACTCACAATGGCCCCTGAAGGGGTCTGAGGAGTGAGCACCGTGCCGGGGCGGGGACAGATACACAGTAGGCACGCAGTGGGGCTGCGCAGTGCTGCTGTCTGTAGGTTTCAATGTTTGGATGGAACCGCGTTAGGCACCACTTGTCTGGGTCACATCTCCCTAGCACGGCTTCATATTTTGGCCCAGCCTGGGTGGGAGGTGCTGAGAATAATGGATGTCCTGAGGAGGTCATCTGGCAGGCTCTGGGACAGCGGTGACAAGTTAATGAACTCTGCTGCAGTACCAAGCACATGTCTGGGCCACGAGGCCATCAGTCTGCTGCCCTGACCATTAAAGGTGAGCTTTAATACCCACCCATCCCTCACCGCTGAAGGAGTGTGCGTGCGGAGATGAAGGCTGCCGGCTCCAGTGCGACAGAGCCCTCCCCTCCACCCCCACCCCCACCGGCTCCTCTCTGAATCACAGTGCAGTGCTGTGCAAGTGTGCGGGCCCCCAGCAGCCCACCTGGGACAGCGAGGCCCGTTCTGCCCTGCCTGGCAGTGGGCAGCCCAGCAAGGCCCTGCACCCGCTTCCCCTGCACCAGGCCCCAGTGTGGGGCCCCAGCCTCCCCTCTATTGCCTGGCTGTTATTTAAACCCATTCATAACCTTCTTCTCATCCAACTTCCACTCTCTCAGGCTCATGAGAGTCACCTCATCTTAGACGCTGTTGGCTGTAAGGAGCAGAATACCCTAATCCAAGCTAAAATTTGTAGTATTCTTCAACATGGTAGGAAATGTAGCAGTGCAGCAGGTTTCAGGGTGACTCTGGGGCTCAGTCCTGTCCTCAGAGCCTCAAGTTCTTTCCATCTCTCTGGGCTATGTTCCCACCCACCCACTGGGGTTAAACATATCCCAAGAGGTCATGTGTCAGCCTACTGGTGAGGGTGTCAATTAGTACAGTCACTATGGAAAACACTGTGGAGAGTCCTCAAAGCTAAAAGCGGAATCACCATGTGACCCAGCAACTCCACTATTGGGTACACATTGAAAGAAGATTACGCCCTTTCATGGATGAAGAAAGAAAATGTGGTGCACTAACACAGTGGAATACTACTCAGCCATAAAAAGAACACGATCTCACCATTTGCAAGAATATGGATGGAACTAAAGGTCACTATGTTAAGTGAAATAACACAGACACAGAAGGACAAATGTCACCCGTCCTCAGCTGTAAAAGCTAACAAGTCAAGCTCCTAGAAGAACAGAGTAGGGTCACTAGAGACTGGGAAGGATCCAAGGACAGGGCAGAAGGAAATTCAATAAGGAGGATCAAGTCATAGTTGGAGTAGAGTAGAGGGTTCACTTGTTTTTCTTCAGCACCAGGGAGTAACTATTGATTAAAACGACCTATGATATATTTCAAAATGACTAGAGAAGATGAATACGAAATTCCCAATATATAAAAGTGATTAATGGCTGAAGTGATGGAATGCCATTCCCCTTGTTTGATTGCTACATACTGAACACATGCACTGAATTATCATACTGTACTCCCATAAAGATGCACAAATACTATGTCTCAATAAAGTAAGTAATTTATGAAAGTTCATGCATTGGGGACTTGATGTTTAGAGATGGGGTCTTTAGAAGTAATCAGGGTTAGAGGAGGCCCTGAGGGTGGCCAATGGCAGCAGTGGTGGCTTCATATGAACAGGTGACCCAAGCTGGCATACTTGCCCCATTGGGCCACACAGTGCCCTCTGTCATGCTATGATGCAGTAAGAGGTCCTTGCCAACCTTCAGAACTGTGAGCTACTAAACCTCTGGCTCTATGAGTTGTCTAGTCTCGGGTATTTCATTATGGCAACAGAAAACAGACACATTTCTGTAGCTTGGCTTACTCTTGTCTGCAATCTGAAACCAACATGGCGGCCGCCCTGAGGGCTGCCCCTGCTACCTCCTTCAGCAGCCCCTTCACTTTGGGAAGAGCCTCTCCTGAATTCAGCTCTCAGTCTCTGGACCCTAAGATGGGTGAGGGTGGCCCCTGTCCAGGCAGCACCTCCAGAGGCCACACTCCAGATTTCACACCAATCAGCCCACAGGTTAGACTGTGGCTGGACACCAGGGAAGGTCTTTGTTCCACCAGGATGTGAAAATACTGTCTCCCTTCTGAGCAGGACTTGTTTTTCCCACATTGCTGTCCCCCAAGGTCTACATGTTTTCTTTACCACAATGGCGAAGATCCTCACCTCATCATTAGGTTGTTTCCAAATAAAGCATAATCAGTTTTCTTCATTTCCCTCACTGCCACTTCTTGTTTTTTCATTTTATTTTTAAAAACTTGACATTTACTACTATAGTCAAATCTGATTCTTGACAAAATTCATAATGAATTATTTTAGAAATTAAAAACAGGGCTGGGGATGTAGCTCAGCAGCACAGCACCTGCCTGGCAAGCGCAAGGTCCTGAGTTCAATTCCTAGTACCAAAAAAAAAACAGAAAGAAAAAATTAAAGACAATTTGTTTTATACAGTGAAAACTGCTTATGTTTTCAAAAATAATAATTTAAAACACTTTAAGCAAATCTGTGCATTAGAGCAGACCCTCGACATCAGGAAATCCATCTTTTCAAAATATATTGCATTACACATGTGAGTAGATAATAGTCACATCTTGTGAGGGTTTTAGAAATTTAGAGCCTAAATTAAATGTGAATCAGTACTACACCCTATCTTGTCTACTCCATGCTAAGGTTAAGTTTATTTATATTTTTTAAAAAACATTGAATAATGCAGGCCATCTTTAAAACAACAACAGCAACAGCCCTTTAAAATTGATTTTTAAAAGCTGTAAACCCTCTGATCTCCTCAAGTATTTCATGTCTAAATGGATGTACTTTTACAGATCTTTTTATTCCCTCCATAATTGACAGCATTTTAATTAAAGCTGGAAAAGTTATCACAGCCATAAGACAAGCAGTAACCCCCAAGTCTAAGTCGTTAATTAGGCAACATAATGAGAATTGTCACACATTGGGATTGGTGTGCCCCAACAATTATCCCCCCTCAGCCTAAAAGTCTTACTTGGATGGAAGAATTATCCAACCAGGCAAGGATGCCAAGCCAACCGTGTGCCAGCATCTCACCACGCAACATGTCTTCTCCCCAGAAAAGAAAAAAAAAAAAGCTGTGACCTTTTAGAAGCACCCGTAAGCACGAATTAAGAAACCAAGTTCTTCCCTGAGATCGATTGCCCCATAGCCGGTGAAGCCCAAGGAGCTGGTTACAAGGTCGAGCAATTAAGAGCTAAAGCAGAAATGACTCACGTAATTGCAGAATCGCTCATTTTAACAGCCTGATTGGAAATTGTCGACACCATGTCTGAGACTAATGAAGCAAAGGAAATGGAAAAGGTGACATTTTGGAACAATATTATTAGTAAACACATTGACAACATGTCAGACGACAAGACAACACCAAACCAAAGGGTTATGAAGTCGGAGAAAAGTTTTCATCGCTGATCAATAAATCTGCATGTTAATCGATCCCTAATTGGTATCCATTAATAGCACTAATTAAAATCCCTAAAGGAAAGAGCTGGGGAAGACACTGCTCTCTCCTTAAGGTGGTCCCCAAACAAATGAAGGGGAAGAGATGCCCAAACTGGTAAATGATACTTTGAGACACACAGCTCATTACCGAGGCCCTGGGTGGCACGTGTGCAGCTGCACTGTGATGGGGCAGGGGGGCAGCCCTGCCCAGAGATCGTTCTAGAGAAGCCTGAGGTGTGCGCGGTGCACCGCATCATCCACAGCCTCTTGTACAGGAAGTTTGTGTGCAGACCCGACAACCACAGCAAATTACAGGATCAAACGGGGGAGTCTAATAAAATCCACACGGTGACAGCAGGGTTTGTTTCTCCGCGATGTGAGAAAGTGGTTCCGGCGTCCCAGGTTGGGCTGCACCATGCCAAAGTGGCTGTCCAAAGAATGAGATTTGTCAAGAGGTTAAGAGCTAAGAGGCGGCATGGGGGCGGAGAGGTGTAAATGACTCTCACTTAGCTATCTCACCTGGCTTCAAAAAATGGTGTACTTAACTTGACATTTTTGAGTACCTGAATGAACTTAATTGGAAATTGCAAGGACCATCAGGCTAAGCTGTCCTTCAACCACCCAGGCTACGAAAAGCAGCCTCAAATGTGCAAGAACCCAAGCAATGCATATTCACAAGCCCCTTCCCCAGACACCTACAAGGAGGCTGGTGGGGAACACTAGATATGCTTCATCGTCAATCTAAGACTAACAGAGACGGAGGCCAGAGAGGAAGAGTAATTCATAACTGCTGCGCGCTCTGCCAAGTTAGAAATAATGCAGCTTAATGTGGGAGGAGAAGGGAGGAGAAAGGCGGAAACAATAAGCACGCTGATTGTCACATAAATAATAGGTGGGCGGCAATGGTTGTCACTTAAGGCTGACGAACCAAATAGCATTAGTTGGCACCATCTGAAATTGCCAAGATCTGACCATCTTTTACCTACAAAAATGCTAGTTCTGCATTGCTTTGGCTAATTAAACATTACAAAAGATATTAGAATAAAACAGTCACTCAGACAACAACACCAACTTCCCTAAATTGCAAAAGGAATGCAAAAACAAAAACATGTTGTAATGTGGATAAACCTTGAAAATACTATGCTGAGTGAAATAAGCCAAACACAAAAGGATAAATACTATGCGATTCCACTTACACGAAACAGACTGAACAGGCAAACTCATGGGCAGAAAATGCGAGAGAAGGTACCAGGCGCGAGAGGGGGGGACAGGGAATTGAGCTTAGTGAGCACAGAGTGTCTCTGCGGGGTAAGAAATGATTTTAGAAATAGTGGTGATGGTCGCACAACACTGAATGTCCATAATATCACTGAATTGTGCTCTTAAAATGATCCATTTTTATAACATATGTTTTACCACAAGTTTAAAAAAAAGTAATACAATATATACAAACCATGAATTATACAATTTAAGTTAAGTAGGTGAATTGTGTATGTGAAATAGCTCTTAATGAGGCTGTCTTTTTTAAAGTAACATAATAATAAAGGAAATTATGCTTTAAAACCCAACCAAAAAAAAAGACTTCATATTTTCTCATCTGGAGAAACAGAATACATGTAACATGATCCATCCCATAAATATTATATCCATTGTCAGAGCGGAGTGGAAACCAGCATAGCTGGCACAGCAGGGAGCATGAACAGGGTTAACTCATTTATTAAAAGGAAAAGATTTTCAATTATGCTTCCAGAGCAAGCCTCTGCTCTAAACAGTGATTGAGAATGACGGAAAATCCAGGAAATGGAAACCATAAACAAGCAGGGCTTTGATTCTGCTATCAGGCAAGGTAGAATGCAGACCAGAAAGCATCGAACAGGAAAAAATGTGACATTATTTGCCAGTGGAGACGCACAGTTCTGAATGTCAATGCTACAAACAGTACAGCAACCATTTGTACAAAGCAAAAACTGCAGGAAATATTAGAAGCACACACACACACACACACACATACATGAGAAGGCCACTAACAGGACATTATGCGCTGGGCCTAGCCAAATGGAGATAGACAACTTACTGAGTAACTGAACAATATCACCAGTAAGGGAGATCTTGCTACTCGAGAAGCTGAGCTGAAAGGATCACTTGAGTTGGACATTAGCCTGGGCAATGCAGGCCCTAGGCCCAGGAAATAAATACATACATACATAAGAGATTTTGTGGTTATGAATAAATTTTATATCATGCTGTGCTGTGGCTCACGGGTAGAGAATTGCTTAACATGCACAAGGCCCTGGGTTCCATCCCCAACACCAGAAACAAAACAATAAAATATAGGTTACAATAAAAGAAAATATGCATTCTTCTCCAGCCTACACAGAATATCCACCAGCTCGCCCTCCACACACGTACACCAGTCATACTTTTCATAAAGTCAAAATGCTGCGAACAACCCTTGTTGATTACAACACATTAAAAGCAGAATTTTAAAACTAATTAAAAACACATTTTCTGCCAAGAAATTTAAAATCTCACTCGAACAACTCTCAGGTGGGAGGCAAAATAAAAACTGAAAGTGCAGAGTTTCTTTAAAAATAATAATGCTATATATCAGCAACTTTGGAATACTGCAATGTAATTACCAGAGAAAAATTCATAAGCGTAAATAACTTATATCAGCAATAACAAATTAATGAAAATAAGCGAATTAAGTTCTCAACTTAAAAAAAAGATGAACAACAAAGTAAACCCGAGAAATGCACAATCAGGGACTAATGAAGATAGGAGCAGAAATTAATAGGCAGTGCGGGCGGAAAATAACGCAGCCGCTTTGTGGGACCCAGCCTTCCCACCCCTGCCAAGAGAAACAGAATTAGTGACTTCCAGTACCGGAAAAGCAGAACCAACCCGACTCACCCGCAGTGGGGGATGGGAAGCAAAATGTGGGTTCTCATGTCAGAAACACTGATCAGCACAAAGGGGACAAAGCCCCTGTCCCCACCACAGCTCTGAATGTCCCTCAAAACCGTTCTGCTCGGTGAAAGTAACCAGACACAAAAGGTCACATATTGCTGTGCCAGATGGGCCAGTGACTCCTCAGTAAAAAAATTTACCAGCAGAGGAGGAATACAGGAAAGACCAGAGTTTATTTAGATCCCTGAGGGCACTGTCAGAGGAGCAGCAGGCAAGCTTCCAAGAGAGGAGTCTCGCAGTCAGGGTGAAGACCCGGCTTTCGCTAAAGGGAGACGCCGGCACAATGGGAAAGGGCCCGCGTGGGCAAATGCAGACATCTTAGGAATGCACTTTCCAGGACACCCTGGTCCCTGTTAATCTTTCAGGAACAACTGGGATGCAGCAAGAGTGGGACATCCAAGTTGCACATTGTCAAGGCCTCTCCCTTAGGCCTCAGACAGGCTCTTGAGCTATAGATAAGGGAATCCGTGTGTTTGAATCTTTAATCTTGCACTGCCTTTAGGCCTTGTTAGCACAGTGCTTCGTGACTGTCCTGTACAAGCTGGGCGGAGGGCAGTGTTGAATCTGGAGTGCTGAGGATTTTAACCCTTCTGTCACCACACATAGGCCCTGATTCCTTTTATATGACATAAGAAGGAACAGACAGATCCATAGATTCAGAAGGCGACTGAGTGGATACTGGAGGATGGAAATAATGAGGAATGAAAATTAATTACTTAATGGGTATAGGGCGTGTTTATGGGGCGGTGAAAAATGTTTACACTGGAGAGAAATGTGGTTGTGCAACACTGTAAATACACTAAATACCACTGCATTTTACTTTCGAAAGGTGAACTCTATGTTATGTGAATCACACCTCAATTTAGAAAAAGAAAAAATGATGAGATATAAAATAGAAAATCCACAGAACTAGTTAATAACTCAAAATTCCAGTGCTTTAGGAAAAATAGATGAGTGTTTAAGTTATCAAGAAAAAACAGGATACAAAAGAGAAATAAGAAAATCACATATAAGAAAAAAGAGGTTTTGAACATCACATATTATTTTATACAGTTATGTATAAATATTCTGATGAAATGGGGCATTTCCTAGGAAAGTATAATTTACCAAAATTGATTTCAGCAAAAATAAGTTTAAACAGCCTAATTCCATAAAGGAAATATAAAAAAAAGTATCTAAAAAAAATAGAATAAAACAGAACATGAGATCAGTTAGCTGTAAGAGTAAAACCCTTAAATGTTTTTAAGTGTTCAGCTTTACTCATTGTAAGGAAAGGGGGAGAAACAGGTCTTCTCTAAATATACCTTTTAAAATTATTTTGACTCTTCAACCATAACATATATACATTTATAAAATTAGCAAGATCTGGAGTTTCACAATACAACCACATAGAAGAAAACTAATTAATCTAAGAACTTTTCAAGCACATTATTTATGTAAGGATAAGAAGAACTATAAGAAATCCTGGACTTTATTGAAAATGTGTTGGTGGTGGATTTGGGTCTGCAGCTCTCAAATCCTTTTCAGTTTATTGTGGCACTGAGCAAAAATTACACTTGTGGATGTTACTGAAAACAAGGATTCTTTGGGGGAAAAAGGGAATGAAAGAAAGAAAAAGAAAAAAGCTAAAGTGGAGTAGGAGGAAAGAACCTCCAGATGTTGAAGTGAAATGAGAAGTATTAATATGAAGTAATTTTCAAAGATTTGCTTCTTAATCTCTTTTCACTAAACTAGCTGGTTACAGGCTTGGAGCAAGAAAAATAAAAAGTATTTGTTCCAGGCAATCAGGAAGCATTCCAAACGGATGGAGACACGTCAGAAGCTCCTGAGAACCACTTGAAGAGGCTCCCATCTGACAAATTTAGGAAAAATTTATGACCTTTGCTTTAGAGTGCATTGAATTTAAAAATAAATTCTAACAAGGAGGGGGCTTCTGACTCCAGCCATAGCAGAACACCTCACAGAACTAACCCTATCTGTGACCCCAGTGCCAAATGGGGTGAGACACCCGCAGAAGACACAGAGACTGATCAAGGCAGAGAGACCACCCTGGGGCTCTGGGCAGCACACAGAAAGCAGTGTGGACGCACATCCCACAAACAGCCCCCACATTTCCCCTAAGGGCATTTTCTACTTCCCAGTGCAGGTGGGCAAAGTCCAGGCAGAAATCAGAAGTCTCCATGGGTTGAGGTTCAAAATCAATAACAGAAGGAAAACTGGAAATTTCACAAATTCATAAAAATTAAACAACCAATGAATCAAAGAACATTCACAAGAGAAATCATAAAATGCTTAGAAATGAATGAAGGGGGTGGGGATATAGCTCAGTGGAATAAGTGCTTGCCTAGCAAGCGCAGGGTCCTGAGCTCGATCCCCAGTACTTCCAAAAAAAAAAAAAAAGAAATGAATGAAAACAAAACAAAAACACAGCACACCAAAACTTACACAGCACAGCAAAAGCAGGCCGAAGAGGAAAATGTAGACCTACGCGCTCTTACACCGACACAAACCAAGGTGGTGCAGCGGCGATCTAGCGTGAAAACTTCGGGAACTAGAAAGACAACAAGCTAAGCCCAAAGCCAGCATGAGGAAGGAGACAGTACAGAGAAAACAGAGAAAATAAAAATAACATAGGAAGTTCTTGGGACTGAAAGTTGACTCTTTAAAAAAAACCAACAAAAGTGACCTTAGCTAGATGGATTAAGGAAAAACGAGAAGGCTCAAACTGCTAAAGTTAGGCATGAAAGTGACGACATTACTTCCAATTGCACAGAAAGAAGAAACTTCACAGGTGAGCACTTGGAGTCATGCATGGTGGCACACTGCACAGCCTCGGCGAAATGGACAAATTTCTAGAAACCCAGCCTGCCAAGACCAATGTGAAGAAAGAGAAAACCTGAGTAGACCTTTACCTGAAAGACAGATTACAACAGCAATGAAAAAAATCTGACAAAGAAAAACCCAAGACCTGATGGGCTCACTGGAGAATTCTACACAACATTTAAAGAGTTAACATTGATCTTTCTCAAACTTTTTAAAAATGCCAAAGAAGAGAGAACGTACCCTGTACCAAAGTCACTACAAAAAAAAATGAAAACTACGGACCAATATCCGTGATGCAAATTATTGCAAAAATCCTCAACAAAATATTACCAAACCAATTTCAGCAGCATATTAAAAGGATTATTGATTCTTGGATATACTCCTGGAATGCAAGAATGACTCAATATATGGAAGTTAATCAGTGTAAAACATCACATTAATGTAATGAAGGGGAGAACACCACATGGTCACCTCAAATGATGCAGAAAAAGCACTGGACAGAAGTTAACATTCTTTAATGGTAAAAAAATAAATAAATAAAGAACACTGGAGGAGGATCCGTGCTGTGCCTGACAAATCGGCAACTCCCAGCCAGCCCTGCACCTGGGTTCCCCTCAGCACAGGGCAACCACCAGATAACCAAACTAGACGAGGGTCAAGGATGGAGGGTCAAGACTGGAGCCAACACCCCAGTGGAGAAGTAAGTCTGGAAGAGTTGGCTGCCTCAGGGAGAAATAATGGATAGAACAGCAGCATTAGCCCCAAGAGAAGCCCACCACTGCTACAAACTGTAAAAACAGCATGAGGTTTTACCCTGAGCATGACTTTTTTCACAGCAAGATAGAGCTGGAAAATAAAGCCAGCGCAGCACTCCCCGTATTACCAGAGAGACTTCAGTGGGGCGGCATTTTGGAAAGGGGTTGATGGTGTAGCACTGAGCCACAGAACACCTAGACTACAGCTTCACCCTCTGGCAGTCTAGTTGAGCACTCGCCCCACTGCCTACAGCCAGGGTAGACAAAGGGTCTGACTGCTTCCCTGCGCACTGACATGAACAGGGATGTGACTTGTTCAGACAGTCGGTATGGTCTGAGGTTTACAGGCCTCTCGAGCAGGAGGGTCACTTCCCAACCCGGAGGCTATAAGGAGAGGACTGGGACTCACTGGGTTACACCGACTGCGGGTCTGGAAGGAAACCTCTCATCTGGACACAGGAGGAAATTCTTTGACCCCATTTTTTTCTCTATTACAGTTTTTTCTTTGTGGTGTTGTTTGGAGTTTTATTTCTGCTTTTGGTTTTATTATTATTCCTATCATTACTGTCATTGGTATTATTATCCATGCTTACTTACTTTGTTCCTCTTTTCTTCTCTTATTCTCCCTTCTGATTTGCTCCCTTCTCTTTTCCTTTCTTTCCCTGAGTTTATTCTCCATTTTTTTTCTTATTTGTCCTTTCTCTTGTTGGTTTTGCAGTTACCTTTACTGTTAACGTACTGTTAATTTCCTTTCACGTCTCCTTTGGTTCACTGCTGCTGCCCTCTTCTCCCCTCCCACCGCTCAGCCCTTCAGACTGCTTTTCGTGCTCTCGTTTCCCGTGCCCTCCACCCCTGCCAGCACAGCCTCTGAGCCGTATGAATATACTGGTAATTCAATACATCTAATTACTACTGAACACTCCTCTGCCATCAGAGGAGACAAGGTTGTTCCATTGAGTAGATATCTACTGTAGGTCAATATATGCTTTGTATTAGTATTGACACTATAATTACCAACCTCTTCTCTATAGTTAAGGGTAGTAGATTACAGGTTCTCAGGGTTTGTCTACATCTAGTTTGTAATTGATGCTATTGTTGTTGCCGATTGTTATTGCTATAAGGAAGGTGCCATAAATGTGCTATCAATTGATTTTCTCTACCTGCCAATATCTGGATTTCCTGGGGCCCATAAACAATACTGCAGCTCATTCCTGAAGAACTTGGTATTGGGCCAAATAACCTGCACCCTCCCCTCACAAATAAACAGAGTAGGTCAGGTCCTGGGACAGAGGCAAAGCCCAGCACTTCGTCGTGCTCAGAGGACAGCACTAAAGTAGATATTGACTAAAGAGGCCTCATGCTACCAAAAATGCTGCCACCACAGTCAACCTACAAATCACAGCACAGGAAACAAACAAAAAAAAAAAAAAAAAATACGCAAGAAGACAAGACTACAAAATGTCTCCAAAACCCCCAAATGCCCCAGACTCAATCTAGGGGGGCACCAAGTGGGAGGAAATCAAAAGCCACACAGCTGAACTGTCAGAAAGGATAACAGTGCAGGTAACAAAACAGATCAATAAGTGAATTCAAAAGAGATATATCTAAGCAGATAGTGATCCTAATGACACAAATGATGATCCAGTCTCCAGAAGATACTAAAAAAAAAAAAGTGAGCAGAGCTAAAGAGGTGTAAAACATGAATGTCCAACAAAGAAAATAGAATCCATAAAAAATTACCAAACAAAAATTGAGATTAAAAATTCCATTGAAAGTATGGCCATCTGGGGCTGGGGATATAGCTCAGTGGAATAAGCACCTGCCTAGCAAGTGCAGGGTCCTGAGTTCAATCCCCAGTACCGCCAAAAAAAAAAAAAAAAGTAGGGGCTGGGGGTATAGCTCAGTGGCATAAGCGCTTGCCTGGCAAGCGCAAGGCCCTGAGTTCGATCCCCAGTACCAGAAAAAAAAAAAAAAAAAGAAAGTATGGCCATCTGAAGTAACCAATGTCAGAACTAGAAGACAAAGCTGGGTGTGGTGGCACACGCTTGTAATCCCAGCACTCGGGAGGCTGAGGCAGGAGGATCGTTGTGAGTCTGAGACTGGCCTGGGCTACAAAGTGAGCTCAAGTCCAGCCTGAATAGTGAGACCCTGTCTCAAAAAGACCAAAAAACCACACAAAAAAACAAAAAACTAGAAGACAGGACTGTGTTTGGTGCTCAATTAATGGCAGATACTTTAAAAAGAACATAACATGAAAAATTGACCCAACAGCTGCTAGATGACACAAGACTAATCTAATATTAATTGAAATTAATGAAAAATTTTAAATCAATACAAAGTGCAAAATAAATAAAGTAATAGCAGAAAGCTTTCCAAATGTGGAAAAACAATGCAACATGCAGATAAGTGAGGCATTCAGAAACTCCAAAGAACCTTAGTCAGAAAAGAACGTCTCACATCATAGCCAAAATCCTGAAAACCCAATACAAGAACGCAATTTTAAATGCTGTTAGAGAAAAGCAATGAATCACTTATAAATTATAGCAGACTTCTCAACACAAACCTTAAAGGCCAGGAGAGCTTGAAGTGTTTTGAGACCTAAAAGAAAACAACTTCCAAGCCAGACTGATACATCCTGAAAAAGTATCTTTCAAAATTGATGGACACATAAGCCATTTCCATAATAAAGAGCACCTAAAGAAGTTTTTGACCACCAAACCGGCACTCTAAAAAATTCTCAAAGATCTCTTAGAAAGAGACAATAAAGCTAACAATGACAAAGGGGTCAATAGAATAAGTGTCCCAGGTAGAGTAAGCAATTACACAGAAAGGAAAGAAAGTCAGCAGCAGGAAAATAGTATGATAGCAGGAATTAGTCAATACCTCTCAGTTATAACTATTAATGTGAATTATTTCAACTCATCAAGTGAAAGACACAGATTGGCAGAATGGATCAAGAAACAAAATTCAGTGGCATGCTATATACAAGAAACACATTTAACCAAAATAAAGAAAGTAACAGAATAAAAACCAAAGGATGGAAAACAATATTTTATGCAAGAGAAGCTTTAAAACAAGCCAGAGTTGCTATCCTATTTTCAGACAAAGGGGACTTTAAGTCAAAAGTGATCAACACAGGCAAAGAAGGACACTGCATCTTGGTTAAGGGAACTGTTCAACAGGATGAGATAATAATTATAAACATACATGCACCACACAATGGTGTACCCAGCTTCATAAAACAAACACTACAGAAAAGATCAGATAAATATCAATACAATTATAGTGGGGGGCCACAATATCACAAATAGATCAACAACACAAATAAATCAACAAAGAAATATCAGAGTTGCCCCAAGTCTTTGAACAAGTGGACTTAACAGATATACAGAGTGTTCCACCCAAAAGAATAGAATACACACTTTCTTCAGCAATACATGGAACTATCTCCAAAACAGATCATATACTATCCAACAAAGTATGCCTCCATGAGGAAGAAATTAGAAAACAATACAATTCACAGTAGCATCAAGAAAAATTAAATACTTAATAATTAACCTAGCCAAGGAAGTAAAATACTTGCATAAAAAATTATATCACTCTGAAGAAGATCAAAGAGGACATCAGAAAATGGAAAGATAACCCATATTCCTCAATAGAACCAATATAGGCTATACTTCCAAACCTGATCAGGAGATTTAACACAATCTGAATCAAAATGCCAACAGCATTCCTCATAGATCTGGAGGAATCCTAAAATTCATATGGAATCAGAAAAGACACAGAATATCAAAAGCAATCCTGAGTAACAAAAGCAAAGCAGGAGGCATCACAATTCCAGATTTGATGTTATACTATAAAGCTACTATGATAAAAACAGCATAGCACTGTCACAAAAACAGACATGTGGATCAACTGAACAGAACAGAGGAAGCAGAAACAACCCCAGGCATATTTAGCTATTTGATCTTTGAAAAAGGGGCCCAAAACCTCACTGGAGGAAAGTCAGTCTCCTTAACAAATGGTGCTGGGAAAACTTGATATCGAAATACAAAAGACTGAGTCTAGACCCACATATCTTACCATAGACTAAACTAAAATAAAAATAGACCAGATACCTAAATGTTAAAACATAAACACTTAGTCTGCTGGAATATAAAATAGGTAAAACTGTCAAAATCATAGGCATAGGCAAGGACTTTCTCAAGAGAACCCCACAAGAAATAAAACCAGGGATCAATAAATGGGATTATATCAAATTAAAAAGCATCTGCACAGCAAAGGAACCAACCAACAAAGTGAAGAGATAACCTACAGAAGAGGAAAAAGTTTTGCCAGCTGTTCCTCAGACTGAGGGCTAACATCTAGAACATATAAAAATCTTAAAGGAATTGGAACCCCTAAAATAAAAGAACCAGTCCAAAAATGGGAAACTGAAATGAATACTCACCTCAGAAAAAGTAAAAATGCACAATACATGCAAATATGTCCCACATCACTGGCCACTGGTGAAATATAAGCTAAAACAACCACGAGACCGCACCGTACTCCAGAATAAAAGGCTACCATCAGATAATAATACTAACAAAAACAAATGCAGGAGAGGCTACAGAGGAAAGGGGACACTTTCTACACTGTTAGTGGGAAGGTGAACTGGTAAACCACCATGGAGATCAGTAATGAAGACTCTTCGAAAACACTAAAACTAGAAATTCCATTTCACCCAGCTACCCCCTTCTAAATAGCTTCCTAAAAGAGTTAAAGACATCACACATTACCGTGGTCCATGCATATCCATGTTTAAAGCAGCACAATTTATAATGGCTGAATCTGGGAAATGGCCCATCTATGGTGTCTCAAATGTCAAGATCTCCTTTTCCATTATATATAATATCCCACACTTTTATCTGCTCACCCATCAATAGACACGTGAGTCATTTCTACATGTTGGATATTGTCAGTAATGCTTCAGTGAATGCGGGAATGTAGTTCTCTTCAGAAGGTGGCAATTTCATTTAGGTACCTACCAGGAAAGGGATTGCTGCGTCATGTTATACTTCTATTTTTAATTTCTTTACAAATCTCCATGATTTTTTCCACAGTAGCTTCAGCAACTTACACTCCCAGCACCAATGCACGAGGGTTCTCTTTTCTCCACACCTTTACCGGCAACTTCCACCCTGACAGATGTGGGGAGACTTATCATCAGGGTTTTGCCTTTCTCCGATGAGTGATGTTGAACACCTTCTCCTACACCTGTTGTCCATTTTTATTTCATGTTTTGGAAAATACCCACTCAGGTAACTTGCCCAATTTTGAAATCCAGTTACTCGGGAGTTCGCTATGGAATTGTGTAAGTTCCTTATATGTTTGGGTATTAACCTCTCATATGTGTTCTGGATGTTAATCACAGCTCTTACCAAGTTGGGAGCCCTCCGTTCTCCTTCTCCATGGGTCGGCGTTTCATTTTGCTGTTTCCTTTGCTGCGAAGAAGCATTTTAATTTGATGTAGTCTGTCTTATTTATTTTCATTTTTGTTGCCTGGGCTTTTTGGGTCATAATTTTTTAAAAAGTACTGCCATGGTCAAAATGAAAGAGATTATATTCCATGTTTTCTTCTAGGAATTTTACCACTTCAGATGTTCCATTTGGTCTTTAACCCATTTTCTGTTTATTTTTGTGCATAGTAAGAATCCAGTGTCATTTTTTGCATGTGGAAATACAATTTTCTCACTAATATTTATTAAAGATGCCATCCTTTTGCCATGGTGTCTTGTTGGTGGCCTTGTCAAAGGTAGCTAACCACATACATTTGGTTTTATTTCTAGTCCTGTCTTCTGTTCCACTGACCTGTATCTGTTTTTATGCCAATATCCACACTGATTTCATTACTATTACACTGCAGTATAATTTCACATCAGAAAGTGTAGTGTATCCAACTTTGTTTATCTTTCTCAAGATTGTTTTGACTACTAAAGATCTTCTGTGATTCCACACAAATTCAATAATTTTTTCTATTGTGTGAAAAATATCACCAGAATTTTGATAGGGATTACAATGAGCTCATATCTCACTTTGGCTAGTACTACTATTAATTCTTCCAATCTACAAACCTGAGATATCTATTTACTTGTGCCTCCTTTAATTTCTTTCATCAGTGTTTTATCATGTTCAGCATACAGGTTTTTCATTTCCTTGATTAAATTTATTTCTACATATTCTTTTTGACGCTATTATAAATTGGAATGTTTTCTTGGTTTCTATTTTGTGTAGTTAATTCAGGTGTGAAACAAGGTTGTTTTTTTTTATTTTACTTTGTATCTTGTATATCTACTGTACTGATTTATTAGTTCTAACTCTGTGTGTGTGTGTGTGTGTGTGTGTGTGTGTGTGTGTGTGTGAAATCCCTGTAGAATCATGTTATCCGCAAACAGGGAAAATTTTACTTTGGATGTGGATGCATTTTATTTCATCTTCTTGTCTGATTGCTCTTCCTAGTATTTCCAATATTGTGTTACACAGAAATGGCAAGGATGGGCACCCTTCCTGGGTACTAGATTTTAGGGGGAAAATGGAAAGCTTTGATTATGATGTATTAGCTTGTCTTGGTTACTTTTCTCTCGCTGCTGAGACAAAATACCCAACGCCCAAAATGAAGGAAGGAAAGGTTTATTTAGCTTACAGTTTGTGGAGGTTTCAGTCTATACTTGGCTGTCTCAGAGGCAGAGTGGCACATGGCAGTGGGCAAATGTTCATGGCAGCAGAGCACAGCAAAAGGGAGGAATGGCTGCAAGCAGCCTCTTTCCTTCCCTTACATTGTAAACAGGCTATCCCCCATCCAGGGGGCGTGTAGCTCTCACACATTTTCCATGCGCTCCTCTTCCACAGGCTCAGGATGTATACAAAGTAAGCACCCTGGCTTCCTGCTGAATCACTCAGCCAAACCTCTAGACTTCCCAAGTTGACACAATGTATCACCCATAACATAGCTATGGGAATTGTAATAAATGGCCTTTTGTTACATAAGGAAATTTCTTCCCATATTTGGTTGAGTTTGTTACCATGAAAGGGTATCAAACTTTGCCAAATACTTTTTCTTCACCTACTAATATTATTATGTGGTTTTCACCTTTCCTTCTATCAATGTGATGTATCACTGTTTTGTATGTTAGAACAATCTTGCATCCCAGGGATAAAATCCACTTGGTCAGGATATATAACCTTTTGCTTAGTTCTACTTGCTAGTATTTTATTGAGGATTTTTTGCCTCTAGGAATCTACATCAGAGGTATTGGAATAAGAAGTGACAATCAATAGATGCTAACACTAAGATGTCACATATGCTGGAATTATCTAAGAAGGAGTTAAAGCACTTCACCATAATGAGCAATTACAAACACACTCCAAACAAATGAAAACACAGAAAGTCCCAGCAAAAAGCACAAAGAGTAACCAGAAGGGAATTTAAGACTAACAAAAATAATAACTAATATTTAAGAACACATGGACTGGGGCCAGTAAGCAGAATACAGTGGACAAAGGCAGAAATCAGTGAATTAGAAAATAGAATGATAGAAATAAATTAATCTGAATAGATAGAAAATAAAATGGAAAAAAACAGCATTTGGAGACTTGTGAGATGATGAAAGATGAAACATTATCACCAGAGTTTCAGAAGAAAAAAAAAAAATGAGACTAAAACATTATTCCAAGAAATAGTGATAAAAGCTTTCTCACATTGGCAAGACATAAGTCTACAAATTCAAGAAACTGAGCAAAATCCAAACAGAGTAAATCCAAAGAAATCCAGCCCCAAACACACCAGGATCAAATTTCAGAAAACTAAAGTCAAAGAAAATATCTTGAAGAAGTTGGAAATGACACAGAACCTGCAGGGAGAAACCACTGAAATGACAGTAGGTTCCTCATCAGAAACCACAGAGGCCACAAGGTAGTTATGTGGCAGTCTGCTTTCCTGTGCTGAAAGAAAAGAAATGTCAACCGTGAATTCTCAATTGAACACAATTGTTCTCCAGGAATAAAGGAGAAATAAAACATTCTTACATGGAGGAAAACTAGGAGAATGCAGTATCATAAGAGCTATCCAAAAAGACTGACCAAAGGAAGTTCTCAAAGGAAGACAGAAATGATAAGGGACTTCAAGAAGAAAGAAAGAGGGCTGGGGATATAGCTCAGTGGAATAAACACCTGCCTAGCAAACACAGAGTCCTGAGTTTGATCCCCAGTACCGCCAAAAAAAAAAAAAGTAAAATAAGAAAATATGACAAAGTTCTTTCTCTTTTGAGGATAGTATTGCCTGATACAGCTCTCCGTGAATATAGAGGAAACACCTAGGCAAGTCTGCTGTGAACAGGGAGGTAAGGGGACTCCAACAGGGCTCAGGGATCCATTTCACTCAAGCTGGTAAAATGTTAGCACCAACAGACTTCCCGGTGCTGGAACAGGTCTGTGTCTTAATTTCAGTTTGATCTTCTCTCATTCTCTAGGTTCTAAAGTTGGGTGAATTCTGTATCTTTCTTGTTTTATACTATAAGCATTTGGAGATACAATGTCCCCTTTCTGCACTGCTTTTGGTGTGTCCCAGTGGTTTATTTTCTCATTTGCATTATCTCTGTTCTCTATTTCCCTTCTGATTTCTTCTTTGATCCAGCATAAGTGTAAGGATGTATGAATGCTGGTGAGGATATAGGGGAAGAGGGACGCTTCTACATCACTGGCAGGACTGTGAACAACCCCTGCGGAAATAAGTGTGGAGGGTCCTTCAAAAACCGAAAATGCAAATACCTTTGACCCAGCTATGCCATCCCAGGTACTGTATAGTCCAGAAAACACTTAGGGTGCATACTAGGGTGGTGCATGCATACTCATGCTGACAGTAGCATAATTCACAGTAGCTAAGCTACAGGTGAACGAATAAAGAAACTGTGGTACAGATACACCGTGGAATATTATTCAGCCATAAGCAGAATGATATCGTGTCCTTGGCAGGAAAGTAGATAGAACTGGAGACCACCCTGTTAAGCAAAATAAGCCAGGTTCAGTTAAATATCACGTTTTCTCTTGCATGAGTAATCTCAAAAACAAAAGAAAAGAGAGACAGACATTATGGGAAAGTAGAAGGTAGACCTTTGAGGAAGAAGATGGGGAAGAGAGGGAAATGGAAATGGGAGTAATGAGGAGAAAATGATCAAACTATGTTAAATATGGGTATCAATGTACCAGAATGAATCTCATTATTCTGAATTAGTAATATACATAAAAATATTACTATTACTATTAATATTAGTAGTATTAATAAAAATATCACTTAAACAGAATGAATTTTCCATTTTTCTTAATGTTACTGATTTCTAACTTCATCCTATTATAGTCAGAGAAGATACCAGATATGACATCTATCTTTGAAAATCAAATGAGACTTAATTTGTGGCTTCACATATGGTGTAACCTGGGAAACATCCCAAATGCATTTCAGAAGAATGTGTGCACTGCCGCTATTAGGCAGCCTTCAGCATGTGCCTGCTACCCCAGGAGGTTGGCTATGTTGTTCCGATCCTGTTTCCCTGCCCATCGTCCGCCTCACTGCGTGCCCGCTACTGAGAGGAGGAAGCCCACAACCACGCTGTAAAGCCACCTATTTTCCTTCTGTTCTGTCGGTGCTTGCTTCAAACTTTTATGCCCTATTGTTAGATATGGAAAATTATCCATTCTCTTCATGTTTTAAACCTTTAAAAAAACACACAATGTCTTTCCTTATCTCTCATAAACTTGATGGAAATGCAACCTTTTGCCTGGTATCAGTATAACCACACCGCCTTCTTTAGGTTACTATTAAATCTCTCCCACCTCCTTCCACTTCCAGTCTGTTTGTGCCTTTGGGTACAGAGTGCATATCTAGCAGACAGTAGATTGTTGGATCGTGCTTTCTCTCCCCACTTTGCCAGTCTCCACCTCTGATTGGAAAGTTTAATCTATTTAAATTTTAAGTAATTGCTGATTACAAGGCACTTATTGCAAGGCTCTATGTCTTACAGCTTTCTGGTCCCTGCATCACTACCTTTTTTGTGCTTAGTTCACTTTATGTAGTAAAATGTTCAAATTCCTTTCTCACTTCTTTCTGCATATATTCTGTGCCCACTCTCTTTGCGGTTGCCATAGGGTGCTGTTTAACATTCCAGAGTTATAGTGCTCTGAATTGAATTTGCACCAGCTTCACCACAAGAATTTTCAAAACCTCTGCCGCTTTACAGGTTCATCCCACCCCTCTCCGTTGCTGATGTCACAAAATTACACTGTATACACTGTGCAGCCAAAATGAATACTTCTTTTAAGAGTTTTTTAAAAAATAAACTAATAATTAAACTATTCATTCTTTTAAATCCCTTTGCCTCTTAAATTATGTAGGAAACAACCTGTGTAGATACAAATCAAAGGTAGGACATTAGTCTTCAGACTAACATAGCAGTGCCTCCATTTACAAACGCTTTTGTTTGTGAACAATTTGGTTTGCAAACAAAAACATTTGGCCAAATTTTGTTTTTGTTGACAGATGCTACACTGGGTGGTAAACTTTGCAATGGCCATCTTACCTGCAAACACAAACATGATCATCTTTTCCAAAATCATGGAACAAATTAAGTTCGTGAACTGAGGTACCACTGTCTTTTAAGGAATTTATTTTTTAAATCACACAGGAAACAAAAATGGAATTGTAAGCTACTGTTATTGTAACACTAGCTTTTATAATTGTTCATGCATTTACCCTTATTAAGAGCTTTAGTTCTTCATAGAGCTTCAAGTTGCTATCTTGTATCTTCATTCCAAACCTGCAGGGCTCCTCTAAGCTCTTCTTGTAAGATAATTCTAGTAACAGATATAAAATTCCTCAGCTTTTATTTATCTGAAAACGTCTTTATTTCTCCATCATTTTTGAGGATGGTTTTACTGGATATAGAATTCGTGGTCGACAGGTTTTGTTTTTGTTGTTTGGGCACTTTGAATATATTGGCTCCATTGCCTTTGGGACTCCAAAGTTTCCAATAAAGCTTGGATAACTTTATTAAACACATGCCCTGTCTGAGACAGGTCATTCTTCTCATACCTCTTCAACGTTCTGTCACTGGCTTTGATTTTTAAGTTTGATTATAATGTGTTTCTGTGTGGATCTCATTGAGCTCCTGTCACTTGAGGTTCACTGAGCTTCTTCAAGTTTATAGTCAGTCTCACAAATCTGAGGGCTTTCAGCCATTATTTTTTCAAATGTTTCTCTCTGCCGTTTTCTCTCTCTTTTCTCTCCTGTCTATGCCAGTTGACTTAATGGTCTCCCTAGCGTCCCTTAGACTCTGTCCTCTTTTCATCCATCTTTTTTCTTTTTGTCCCTCTCACTAAATAACTTCATCACCATATCTTTGATTCTTCACTCTGCCTGCTCAAATACACCTTTTAATCATTGCGCTAATTTTTTTTTTTTTAATCCCGGTTACTGTACTTTCAGCTCCTGAATTTCCTTTTGGCTTCCATTTTGGTTTCCTTTGTTGACATTTTCACTGTGTTCATACATCACTTTCTTGACTTCCTCGACATCTTGACTTCCTTTAATTCTAACTGGGAATCTTTAAAAGTTCTTGTCTAGTAGATCTACTGCCAGATCTTTTTCAGGGAATTTCTGCTATTGTCTAGTCCTATGAACTAGCCATATCTTCCTGTTCCTTTGTATGCCTTGAATGTTTTTGCTAAAAAATGGACATCTGGAAATAATATTCTCCCCCTTCCCTGGGGATTGCTGGGGTTTGTTATTATTTTTGTTTAGTTTTGTTTCCTGACTTAATTTACTTGTTTTGTTATTTTTATTGTTGGAGGCTGTTTCTGTGCCAAGGAGCAGCTGAGACGCAATGGTAAGGTCTTTGCTGGTCTTTTTGGGCCTTTCCTTGGGCATATGTGGTCACTTCACAATTTTCTGTACATAAGCAGTCGCATTTGAATGTCTTGGTCTTCAATGTTTGTGCACCAAAGTAGACAAGGACAAAACTGAAGAGAGGTGGGAAAGGGCACCAACCCTCTGGGTCCTGGAAAGCACTTCCTGTGGAGGGGAGGGCTTCAGCCCCAGATGCAGGTGCTGCAGCCCCTTCACCCGCAGCTCCGGAGTCAGAAGCAGTCAACTGCAAGCAGGGCCCACAGCCCTGATGTGTGGAGGGCAGTGTGCTTTATGCCCCTCCTGACCTTGCAGGTTGCATATAAGCAGCTCTTAGGTAGAATATGGCTACCATCCATGAAGTAGGGGATGGGAAGCTGAAATTGACCAAAATAAACTGCAACTTACCACCCAAGCCTTCCAGGAAGCGCCAAGCCTTCAAGGGATCCACTGTCCCAAGACAGTTACATGGCAGGGACTTGCCCATGCAGCTGTCTCCATGGACAGACACATTTCTGGTGCTGCCCGCGCTGCCATCTCCACAGAACCCCTTCTTTCCATTCTTTCTCCTCTTTTCTCTCTGTTTCATTTAGATGGTTCTGCTGACTATTCTCAAGTCCCCTAAGCTTCTCTTCTACAGTGCCCACCATCCATGAACACCAAAGATGCACCGCTCAGTGTGTTTTTCATCTCACAGACTCTTGTTTCAACTCACACATTTGATTTGTATCATTGCATCTTCCAGGTCTCTACCTAACTTTCAAACACACAGAACACAGTGACAGTAACTGTGCAGTAACTGCCCTGGGTACAGTCCCAGTCCTGGGCTGGTTTCCATTGATTAGCCTTTCTTCTCCTTATGGGTTGTATTCCCCTCCTTGCTTGCATGGCTGGTAATTTTTACCTACATGACAAATCCTGTGAATTTTACTTAGCTCCGTATTAGATTTCTTTTACTCGTATAAGTAGTCTCCTGCTGTCTTCTAGGATGCTGTTAAGGTCCTCAGAAATACTGTGGTCCTTTTTGGTCTTCTTTTAAGATTTAGTAGAGTGGAACAGTGTGTAGTCCAAGGGTAATTACTTTCCACTACTAAGATGAAGCTCTTCTAGGAACTCTTCCCAATTATGGCTCACTGAGGCTTTCCTGTAGAGCTGGTGGGAATGACACAGTTCGGAGCCCAAGATAAGCAAAACTCTTCCTTCTGGATGGTTCCTTCCCCAGCCTCACATGCACACTGATCACCGCAGAGCTAAGCGCTCACAGGGAACCGTGCACCTCTCTCTTCACCAGCTGTCAGTCCTGACAGCACTAGGCGGCACCCCATCTCCCCCAAGTCCCCCATGCCGTCTCAACACATGGCGGCCAAGCTCCCCTGCAATGTGCTCACAGCAGCAACAGGGCACGCCTCGCCTATTCCTAAGATTCCTAACGAGTCATTATCATTTGCCACCTGATGGTTGCTTGGCGCATCTTGTCCATTCTCTCAGTGAGTCTGACAGTGGGGGGTCTGATTTCTGTTTCTCCACGTCTATGACAAGTGGCAGTCTCCAGCCATTCATATTCATTGCAATCACTGATCCACTGGGGCAGGTACACCCACAACTGCTGGCATGTTTGAACTACCATTTCCTATTTCTGTTTCCTTCCTGCACTGTCTACTTATGGATGAGCCACTGTTTATTACTCCACATTTTCATTCTGCGAGCTTGTAACATGCAGTCTTTTATCCCTCTAGTAGTTACCGGAAAGATAACATGCTTCTGGGACTTATCAAAATCTAACATTAAACGATGCCTTTATGAAAAATACAAAAATCCTAGAATTACTGGTTCCATCCCTTCGGACTGTAGCCCAGTGTCACCCGCATTCTTATGCTATCCATATCTCTAATGCAAGACGTTGTTGTCCTGTACTGTAAACGTTATTTAGATTTACCATTGTCGCTTCCCTTATTCCCAACTGCATTTCTAACCTTTCACCTGTGCTCAACCTTTCGCCTGGAAAAAAAACAATACCATTTAGTAGTTAGTGTGACTATTCTCATGGCAATCTGCTTTTGTCCGTGAAAATAATGTTGCTTAATACAGAAGGGTTTTTTCTTTACACAGGAAATCCTAGTTTCAGAGGCTATTTTTCTTGCAGTACTTTTAAAGATATTTTTCTAGTGCCTTTGACTGCCTTTATTTCTGCTCAGTCTGCTGTAAGCAGGTGGGAAGGAGGTGGGAATTCAGGGCACAGCAAAGTAGGCTTTGGAAGCTCTCTTGCCTTGAGTGGGGACCAGGGAGCTTGCTGTGTGACCCTGAAGCACCCCTGCCTTTTTAGGATGAAGTAAACCTCCCCTTTTAATCACCTTCCATCCTGCCTCTGGTTTGAGGTAGCGATGGAGCTCTTGCGCCCCCTGGTGCCTAGCAGACCAAACCCAGAACACCAGCAAACCCAGCAAACCCTCTTCCCGAAGGCCTGCGTGTAGGAGCATTGAACGCTACACATAAGCTCTGTCATGCCACAACCACACAAGATACAAGTTGTGGAAAGATAAGACGAGACAGTAACAACCCTATGGACACACAGATGTTGAAATTACCACGCACAGGTCTCAAAATAAGTATGTTCTTTGTTGATAGAGATAACAGACAAGACTGAGGATTTGGCCAGAGACCTGGAAACAAGAAAAAGAAAGGTGCAAAACCGCCCTCTGTGCCTGTGCAGGCCAGAGCAAGCTCCAGCCGTCCCCCAGGTTACGCCTTTACTCAGCTCTTTCTTCAGCTCAGGCTGCGATAACAAGGCCCATAGACTGGGGTATAAGTGAGAGACGCTTCCTTCTTTCCGTTCTCAAGGCTGACATGGCCCAAATCAAGGAGCACTGATCCACGTCCTGGTAACAACATTCACGGTCCGTGGGTGGCCATGTCCTGCCAGGCGCAGAGAGCGGGGCCGCGGCTCTGCCCCTTCCTGTGAGAGAACTGACCCCACAGCGGGTGATCGGCCCTGAGCACATCCAACCTGCCACCCACGGCACTGCTATTTGATTTTAATGGTGTTTTAAAAAGTATTTTTAAAGGAAATTTTCTTGCATATATATACATGAACTATATTAGGTATTTTATATGCAACACAAGATGATTCTCCCCCCAATGCAGCTCAGGCAAGCCAAAAGGTTGAACATCCAAGGAGGTCAACACAGGAATTCTGGAAGAACACAAACACTGGTCCACAGCAGCTGTTCCGCCTCACTGTCGTGGCTGTCACCCGGTCTGCGTGGGCACCGCCCGACTCCACACGGGAGTCACTCTGCAGCATTTCACCCCAAGCCCACCCTGGACCCTGGCTACCACGGGGACACACAGAGTCCCAAGACGCACACACTACTCACGCATGTCCCAGGGACTAACGCTGTGTGGGAAAACCTGTGGTAAGTGGGATTTGGGCACTGACTGGTAAATAATCCTTCCGCAGTCCTCTCCCGACCAGTGTGATGATAGTCACGTGCTCCGGAGGCTCTCAGAAGATGCGTCTACGCAACCAAGTAATCGGTCACACTCATCTCCAGCCCTGGCTCTCTGTCATGGTCTGTGTCACTGTTTTTTCCTCACCGCCAGCTCCCTGGACCTCACGCTCTAACAGAACAGAAGCACTGGGACCACGGTGCAAACCTGTAATCTGGGAGGCTGAGGTAGGAGAATGACAAGCTCAAGCCTAACCTGGCAACTCAGTAATTTAGCAAGACCTGGTGTCAAAATTTAAAGCGATAAAACACGGCCTGCGGATGTAGCCATGCAAGTCCCAGTACGGCCACGCTCGATAGGCAAAGGAACGGACGGAACAGCAGTCTAACCCTTAGCTCCCACTCTGTCGGCTACTGACTCGCTCCCTGCAGAGGCTGCAGCAAAGGACTACAAGTGAAGGAGCATAAAACAAGAGAAATTGTTCACCCACAGTTCTGGAAGCCAGAAGCCTGAAATCAGGGTGGCAGCCAGGCCGCCCTCCCACTAAGGGACAATCCTTCCTGCCTCTTCCAGCTTCTGGCAGCACCAGGCATTCCTCAGCTCATGGTCACAGTGCCCCAGTCCCTGCCTCCCCGTGCACTAGGTGTCCCCAGCCATGTAGGGTTCGGGCCCACCACGACGACTTGATAGTCACTTGATTGCCTCTGCAGAGACCCTGCTTCCAGATAGGGCGGCATCTGAAGCTCTGGGACTCAGAAGCCAACAGAGCTGAGGACTCAGAATGTCAACAAGTCAGTATACATCACTAGAGAACCCTGGATAAGATAGTAACAAAGTAAGACTTCCAGACCTAAGTAATAATAAAATATCTGAATCAGCAAGCTCACATGATGGGCGAAAAGGCAAATTAAATGGAGCTGAAGATGGACTGGAGGAGAACATCCAGAATAACGCCCAGAGAAGTAAAAGAACGGGGCCCGAGGCGACAGAAGCGATGCTAAAAGAAATAGAAGACAGGGCTGGAGGTACAGCTCAGTGGGGTAAGTGCTTGCCGCTAAGCACTAAGGCCCTGAGTTCGATCCCAGGTCCCGGGAAAAAAAAAAAAAAAGAAATAGAAGACAGAATAGGAAGGTCCAAGGGGCACACGGAGCTCCTTCATGTATGTAAAGAAAACACCCATGTAAAAGGACACAGACGATAGCAGAGCTCAGCACAGTAATGGCGCAGACAGCACTCCCTAGAACTCACCGAAAAAGTCAAAAGGGATCGAGCACAGAGTGCAGGGCCGGGGATCCAGCTCAGCAGCACAGTGCCCACTACCTGGCAAGTGCAAGGTCCTGAGTTTGATTCCTGATACTAAAAAAAAATCACAGAGTTAAGAAACTTTAAAGACCCAAGCAGAAAAAAGTAAAAGAAATACACATTTAAATGTATTGTGTTTTAAAAGGGGGGAAGAGAATATTAAAAATGCATCATAAAAGGTGTGTCACTTTCGAAACCAGCAGTGCTCAGTCTCTCAGCCCTACCAGGGCACACTGGCAGTCTCCCCTGGGTCAGAGAAGCAGCCCAGGTGGTTTGCTCCCCGTACTCAATTGTAGACCAGTATTTCTTCACTGTCTGTCTAGGTCCCCAACGTCTTCAAATACATTTTTTTAATCTAGCTTCTCCCACTCCTTCAAAAAAAAACCTTGAGTGACAGCCTCTTACTAACCATGTTCCGATTCAAACGAGATACTCACCTTGACAACCCCGCAGACACCCGGGACCTGGCTCCTGCTGCGAAACCAGACACGGGATAGAACTGGGCAAAACTGGCTCCAGCCATAAAGGGCACTCTGTGGTCAGCCCTTCACCTTCAGACCCTGCCACCTCACTGTGATGTGCTGCCCGAACTGAATTCCCACCTGCTGGGACTGTCCTGGCCCTGTCCATCTGACCGAGACTAGGAGCAGCCCGGGGGAGGATTAAAGGACTAGATCCCTCATCTCTGGGATGGACTCAATCCCTATCCCAGAAAAAGCCATGAATAATCCTCCCTCACTAACAAAGCTCCTCCCCTTTCTCCCCTTACCGTTAAGGGGACTCTCGTCCTTCCTTCAGAGGGGAAGCTGATTTGTGAATTATTTTTCTTGGCCTCCAGAGAGTAAACTTTGCTCTGCTGCATAATTAGTTCTTGTTTTGTTATTAGTTCTTATTTTGTTACTAGTTCTACAATTCCAAGATGGAGAACCCAGTTTGGATCAGATGTTTGCAACAATTCCAAAAATAAATAATGAACAAGTTTTATTTCTTAAGATAGATAGGGAGAAATAAATAAAACAGGGAAACATTAAATCAAATATTGCATTAAAGTCATGCTATGATCAAGTTGTTTTTGCTCCAAAAAAACAAAATGCATCAGTACTAAGGCAAAACTGGATAGAATTAGTTAAAGTGACAAATTAGAGAATTAAAAAAACTAAATTGGAATAGAAGAAAACTTCCCAAACTTAATAGGCTATTTACTGAAAGCCAACAACAACATCAGCCTAAGAGGTAAAATGCCAGTGCTGTTTCCATAGCTACCGAGTGGAGGACAGCTCAACCCGACCTGTGCCCCTCAGCATGGTAGTGGGGAGCAGCCAAGTTACAAATCTGAAGACAGGAAAGCAGAATTCAGCTTCCAGCACCACTTTGAAGAACCAAATCCTGCAAATTTAAGAGGCCTCACTGGCCTCTCCAAAGACAGAGCAAGGCAAAGTCATGAGCAGCAGACTGAGCATCAGGGGGCCAAGAGGGAGAAGCAGGCGTTCCTGAGAATGGGCCATGGCAGTGCCCAGGGCTGTGGGATGTGCCCCAGGGCTGGGGCAGAAGAATCAAGCTTAGAATCCAGGATACGGTGGTGGCTGGCCTGCAGAGGGTCTACAGAGCCTGCCTTGGAACCATCCCTTGATTACTGGCCAAGGATGACGCCAGCCATCTCTGGAGGGAACTGTCCCTGGTTCAGGCTAGAAGACTGCCCCCAGGGCAGAACAGGCAACAACAGCTCCTCAACAAAGTCACCAAGTACACAAGGAAGCGAAGCAGCACGAGGCGGGGAGGAGACCACGGGAGGAAGAAGCATGGAGCGGGAGCAACACAGTCTCACGCCCAGGGGTGCGGGCCTTGTCATGCAGCACCTAGAAAAGCATGTGCAAGTATGCGAGATGGCAGAGCAGCAGGCATGCATACATGCACACGCGTGTACACACAACCTACATACACACACTGCCGCTCATCAACCACAATAGCCAGGGAGGGAACCAGAGCCTGCTCAACAATTGGCAGCCACACACTGACACCCACACACCAAGAAGGTCATGAGACCTGCACCCTGGAAAGGCCAGGACATGGCCAGGAACAGAGAGGAAAGGAGGCTGCTGGAACAGCCACACGGGGGGCCTGCCATGGGCCCTGCAGCCTGCTCTGCAGATGACATCAGAGTCACCGCACCACTGAGACTCCCCCAGCCACTCCTGCCAGAGACTCCAGGAAGGAAGGTGCCGAACCTGCCCAAGAGGCAGCTCACTGTGTAGGCCCAGCTCTGTAGTCACAGCCACCCACAAAGGTCCACCCCAGACCTGGCCCCGTGGCTGCAGGCAGTGTGCCTCACGGTGCCACAACAACTGCACACCGCCAGCACGAGCCCATCTATCAGACACCAGCCATGGCTACGGCAGCTGTACCAGGTTCCCGGATCAATCTGCGGCCAAGCTTCCACTGCACGTGTGCAGGCCTCAGGCATGGCTGGCTGCGGTGGGGAGTTCGTCCCCCAGCCCAGAGCCCCTGAGCCCGCATTCCACAAGCTCACAGTGGACTGGGGGCTGCGCCCGGAGCCTCAGCTGCCCCGCAGGAATGCAGGCCTCAGACCTTGGCCCTCATGGTCCAAGGATGCCCCTCGCCTAGCACAATGCTGTCGCCAAGAGGCCCCAGAGGCTCTCCTCCCCCATGGCTTCCCCAAAGGGAGGAAGGGAGTGGGAGGGCCTTAGCCACCATGGACACTGAAAGCCCCCAGAGCCCTTGCAGCTGCTGTAGAAAGCAGGCAAGACCCTGAATCCATCACCACCACCTCTGCCAGCACAACTGCTCCGCTGTGCCTCACGGCACCAGAACAGCTGTGTGCCACCAGCGAGTGCCCCCTAGCCCACTCATGAGAAAGGTTTTCCACAGCAAAATAAGGCCATAAAGTCTGCAAGAGGTAACTGCTCCTTAAAACATGCAGACATCAGGCAGGCATGGTGGCACACATCTGTCATTCCACCTACTCAGGAGGCTGAGGCAGGAGGATCACAAGTTTGAGGCCAGCCTGGGTAACTTAGTAAGATTCTGCCTCAAGGTAAAATTTTTAAAAGAACTAGGGATATTAAATCAGAACTCTCCAAGCCACAAAAAAATAAAAATAAACTTTAAAATGTGCAGCTGTCAACAAACAGCAAGAGAAAGCATGACAACTAAAAACATGTCACCAGCAAAAGGAGAGTGATTTGCCAGTACCTGATCCCAAGGAAATAGAGACCTGAACACTGGCTGGCAAAGAGCTCAGAACAATTGTTTCGAAGACACTCAGCAAACTTCAATATTCAAACACAGTTCGATGAAGCGAGGAAAATAAACAGAACAAATCAAAACATTAACACAGACCTTGACATCACAATCAGCCCTCAAGTTCGGGGCGTTTCTCATTCGCAGGTGCAGCGGCTGGGGTTCGGAACTGGCCTTCAGGGCTGTGTGCTGAATGCACACGAGTGGGCCCCTGAACCCCGTGGGACAGCAGCTGCTCACCTCGCATTTACCTTGAATCGGTGTGACGAGCAATCTGGAGATGATTTACAGTATACAGGGGCATGTGTGAGAGTGAGACACAAACACTGCACCACTTTAGGTAGGGACATTAGTCAGCAGCCTCCTGTCACTGTAATGAAGTAACCGAAACAAGAGACTTAGCAAGGAAAAAGGGTTATCAGGCTCCCGCCCATGATCCAGTGCCCCACAGCTTTGGGCCCTTGGCCAGGGGCATGTCATGGCAGTAGCAGGTAGCAAAATAAAGCCACTCATCTATGACAGAGAAGTCAAAAGACAGAACCTGGAAGAGTCCAGGGTCCTACACCCTCCGCCAGGTCACCCCTGGTGCCCCACGGACCTTCCGGGGAGGCCCTGCCTCTTAAAGCTCTCATACTCACTATGCTATCTTTGAGGGCTGCATCTCCAGCACATGGCCTTCAGGTGACACTTTAACAACCAAGCTGTAACAGGACTGCAACATCCTGGAAGCAAATCTCTGCAGATACCAAGGAACATTTATTTAAAAAAATAAAAAAGTCTTATGCAGCGGTACATGCCTGTAACCCTAGCTACTGAGGAGAATTGGGTGGGAGGGTTTCTTGAGCCCAAGAGTTTGAGGCCAACTTGGGCAACATAGAAAGACCTCCCTATTAAGAAGAGGAAGAAGGAAAAGGAGAAGGAGGAGGAGGGGAGAGGAATAGAAGAGGAAGAGGAGGGAGAGAGAAGGAAAAAGAAGATGAGCAAGAGGAGAAAGAAGGGGAGGAAACTTCTGAAGCCAAACAGCACAATAAATGAAACTTAAAATACAATGGAGGGCGACAACATTAGAATTAATTGACCCAAAGACCCTGAGCTTGAAGATCAGTCATTTGAAAGCACAGTGAAGGGGGAATAAAGTCAGCCAGAAAGGGAACAAAGGAAGCTCCCAGGACGGATGGGACACACCGGAAGAACAAATGCTCAACTTCCAGACGTTCAAGGAGGAGACGGGCACAGCAGGGCAGAAGAGTTATTTAAACAATAGCATAAACAATTCCAAAGCTGGGAAGAGATATAAACACCCACGTTCAAGAAAATTAAAAGTTTCCAACAAGACCTCAACTAAGCAAGATGGTACCACTAGAAATACCATATACAAAGGTCAACGACCGACGCATTCGTGGAACGTCCTCCAGGAGAGACCCTGAATAAGGCTACAAACAAATCTTCACAAACCCACAGACAAGAGTCCTACCCAGAGCTTCTCTGACCCCAGAGGTAGGGAACTGTAAGTTAAAAATCTAAGGAAGTTCAGAAAATTCACACTCCGTTAAAAAAAAAAAAAAAAAAAAAAAAAAAAAAAAAAAAAAAA
>PVLD010007131.1:0-94078 GCA_004027595.1 Dinomys branickii | reverse complement strand
GACAATTTTGGGAACTTTGTAGGCAAGTGGACAAAACTGGAGTCCATACTCATAAGTGAAATAAATCAGCGATACATGAGCAGGCAACGTATTATATCACTGGTGTAAGAACCCGAGGGTGGGAATATAAACTAAAAGTCATGAAGGAAATCTGTTCAAAAACAGAGAACGGATGGGACGAAGGAAAGGAGAAAAGAAAGAAGACAAAAATGTATGTATGTATGTATAGAGGAATATATATGAATATACATATATGCAGGAGGGCTAACATGGTTCTGCTATTGTATTATATCACTTAATGCTAAGCAATAATCGATGACAGGATATTAGATTAATAGTGTATATCTGTATGTGTTAGCCTGAACACACACTTCGAAGATATCAATATGTAAAGCAGCAACAAGCGGTGTTTTTTTTTCTGTTGTTGTTGTTGTTCATGTTGTTGCTGTTGTTGATGTATGCCTGTTTTCTTTCTTGTCTTTGGATTTTTGGTTCTTGTGTGTTTTTTTTTTTTTTTTTCTGTTGTTGAGAGGATCAACTGTCTGACTAAATTTGCATGTCTATATATGGGTCCATACATCTACAATTCGATGATATCAATGGATAAAGCAACAACTACTGTTGAGACCATATCACCTTGTCTATAGTTTAGTTGTGATTGTACTATTTTCTATGATAATGGGTGTCTGTTTGTCAATATGTTTTTGTACTTTTATGTTTCTAAAAAAATAAAAAATAAAAAAAATAAAAATGTTTGCATTTTGCTTTTTGGCTTATTCATCGAGTTGTTAATGTGCATGTGTGATAATTAACTTTAGAAGGACTTATGAGATAAATAAAGGATACAGTGGTGGCAAAAACAAAATAAAAGAGTTTTTGAATTTTGGTTAGAAAAGTTTTATGAATAATTTTGGCTGCTTAACAACTACCAAGCTATACAACTAAATGTGATGAATTATATAGGAATAACATTTTTCAAATAATACATAAAATATATTATTGTCTTCAGGGAATGACTACGGAAGTTCTCGAGCTGAGTGCTAACACTTTCTCAGATGTATTGTGTGCCTGGTTGTACATACGCTTCTTTTTTGTGTCTGCACTCAAGGTAGACATTTTTTTTTCAATTTTGTAGCTTAGGAGCTGTACCTCTGAGAGGTTTAGTGATCAGCCAGAGGCCCTGGAACTCAATGATAGAGCTGGGGTCATAGCCTAGTCTCCAGGATAAGCCTGCAAAAGCCTAAGGAGCTTCATATGTTGTGACCTCCTGGAACATAGGCTCGACCCATGGGAACTCATCCTTGCCTTGGTGAAATCTTAGTCTGGGAGCATTTTTGTGCATGTACTAGTCACCAGTGTGAACGTTACTCACTGAGTTAACCTGAAAAGCTGAAGTCCTGTGGAACTTTCAGTTGTTGTTTTCTATACTAACTGTATCACATTTCTTGTCTTTTCTAAATAATAACTGAGGCTGTTTAATACTTTTTATACTGTAAGATTCTACACTCCCATAAACTTATTCAAATTTAGCCCTTTTAAGGTTAGAGCTAGGGTTCAAATAGGTTTTTCAATGCAGACAGTGTAGAAATCTCATGTTTAGGGAAAATACTGGTGAATATTGAAAACTTATTAGTAATAAGTTCAATTTTGGAAACGTTATCATGGAGATTAGTGGAATATTTTGGGCATACATACTCATCAAAGGGAAAAATCTAGTGGAAGGAGGAAAAGAGCATTCTTTGTACTGTTAAACATTAGCTATTCAGAATGATGTGAAATAGACTAGACACGCTTGTCATTTAGGAACTAATCTGTATACCATTCTGCTGCAACCAGTTCTAACTGTAAAAGAAAAATAGCAACCGAATGGAGCATACAACTGAAATAAATCAATTTTATCCAGAAGCCCACTGTAGACAACAGTTGGAAACATGTTGCAGTGGAACTGCAGATTGGAAGCTGTAGCCCTTTATTTATTTATGTATTTATTTTCAGAAGAAGAAAGGCCTGAAAATGAGTGAAAACCCTCTGAATTGAAAGTCACACATATGGTTCGCAGTGACAGAGAGATTAGACAACAATGGTGTGAGGAGGAGCGGTGTGTATGAAAACGTAATTCTCAAAATTGGAACGAAGAAGAGAGGAACATTAGAGAGAGTCAGTGAGACATTACAGAAAATGATTCTTAAAATGGCAAATAGTATGCACATAGCGATTGGGAATTAGAAATATTAAGCTTCCTTAAACTTATTATTAGAAAGAGCTATAGATTTTGATATCTGAGAACTGACAGCTTTAAAATAACTTTACTAGCTTCCAGAAAACATGTATCTGAAGCATTAGATTTTATAGATCTTTCTATTTCCTTTCCAAATTCTTAATTACATGAAAGTTTAGGGTCTCTATATGTAGTTCAGGCTGGCCTTGAATGCTCCTTATAATCTACATTGACTTTGAATTCCTGGTAATCTTCCTGCCTCAGCCTTCCAAGAGAATGGGTAAGTGCCATCATGCCCAGCTGATCAGGCACAGTATCTCTAGAAGTAGAATCTGATATCACAACTGGGAAAAAGAACATTAATATTTTACATGGGCTAGATGTAGAGGTCAGCAAATGTTTCCACATACTCTACTCTCCTTGGTGAATCCTGAAAGTTTAAAAGCAGGACATTATAGTGGTCTTCTGATACAGAGAACCCACAGAAGTACAGCTTGTGGACTTAAATGACTTTGCCCAGTAATACAGGGTTCTGTTCTCAGTAGATTTTGTTTTTTATAAATCTAAGATTTCCACGTTAGTGGAATGCTGTTTTCAAAGAGTCAGTATGGTTTTTGTGTTTGGCCCATACGAAGACAAAGCTGAGAGAGATTTAGAAAGCAGAAAGAATCAACAGTATTAGGAAACTTATTAGCTGTGTGAGCAGGATGTCGTGCAGAATGATTCTAATTTCTTATTAACATAGTTTGAATATTTGCCAATAACAGTTGCAGCTACAAATATCACTGCAACAATAAAGGAGCTGAAAGGTGTGAAGCAAAACACACATTCATTTTTGGACTTGTTATATTTTTAGTATCTGTCTTAGTCTGTTTTCTGTAGATACAACAAAATACCTGAGGCTGGGTATCTTTCAGAGGAAAGAGGCTTATTTAGTTTCCAGTCTGGAAGCAGGAAGTCCAATATCAGATGAGCCCCAACAATTCCACGTCAGGTAAGGTTCCCATGGTAGACACCTTACATGACAGAAACATGTGCAGGAGACCACAGGGTCCCTCAGGAAGTCAGTGTGATTCAGTGGCCAGACTTGCTCTTTTTATAACATCTCATTCTCAGGAACTGATTGGAGCTCTGTGTAGACTGTATTAATCCCTTCCAGGGATATCACCTTCAGTGCTAAAGCCAGTTTCCATGAGGCTCCTCCTCCTAAGGGTTCCTCCATCTTCATACCACCACATTAGGCACTAGGCTTGCAGGACTTTAGGCCTTTGAGGGACACACTTAATCCCAACCAAGGCCTGTTACTCTTTGGAACAGTGCTGTTGGCTATTCTCTGCTCCTGGAAACGCTCAGTGGGAATGAAACTGAAATACTATCTTCAGTACTCATGTTATTTTTAAATTGGTTAATCTGTATGATTTTAATCAAAATAGAGTTTGGTATTGAAAAAAGTAGTTACATTCTTATATCCGTTGGACTGAGCAACTTTGTTGAAGATAACAGTATGTAATATACCAACCATTGTTAATAATTCCTATCACTTAGTTTTGAGGTCATGTATCATTTTTGTTGTTTTTGCATTGTTTTAATTTTGTCCTCATTGTTGTTTTGTTAGGTTTTTCGTCTTTAAAATAAAAAAAAGAAGTAGTTATTTTCAATTGTTGCTGTTTTTCTTGATCATTTTGATGCTGTGCTTAATGAGTAAACAATTAAAGGGCTCATTTTGGTGAAGTTGCCTACTGAGAAAAATGAAATTTATTTTTTGATGTGAGTTATTTGGGACTAGGGAAGAATTATAAAGTAGAAAGAGGCTTTGATGTGTTATCCTCATGTCTATGGACGGGGAGTGATATAAGCAGGAGACAGAAGAATTGTGACCCAAGTGTTCCGAGTGTTGTACTTCACTTAACATTATTATTAGAAACCATACCATTAATGCTTTCTATGAATTTGATATCTAAATAACTATATTCAGATTTTCATTTTCAAAATTCATTGAAGAGTATCTTTCACCTTATTAGAATTAGATTATTGTAAGGATGAAAATTTTTAACATGTGTTTTGAAAATGAACAAGACAGCAATGAAGACAAAAATCAAAACAATACAAAAACAACAGAAATGATACACGACCTCAAAACAAAATGATAGAAATTAACAATGAAGTGTTTTGTTACACTCTATACTGATATCTTCAGCAAAGTTGCTTGGTCAACCAGACATGAGAATGTATGATTGGTCAAACAATCAAAGACAGTAACAAGTAATAAAATGAACAATCTTGGAAATGATGCAGATCTTCACCATACAAGACAGTAAGAGTTCAACAATGGTTCTTATACTGCATATTGTTGTTTTCAGACCAGTCATTCTGATTACCAGCCCAGATTCAAGTATGCAAAATTGGTCAAGAGAAAAGAAACTTTTAAGCATTGACTGTTCCTTTCAATAAACCACAGACATCAGCAATATTCCAGCTGTCCTTGTATATACATATAAATTTTCTTTTCCATTTAAAAAGATAAAATAGCAAAAACAAATACATAAACAAAACTGCACAGAGAACAATAAAAATGATATAGAATTTCAAAACATGGTGATAGGATATATGTATATATATATTTTTTTGCAGTACTGGGGATCGAACTCAGGACCCTGCGCTTGCTAGGCAAGTGCTTATTCCACTGAGCTATATCCCCAGCCCCGGTGATAGGATATTAACAATGGTTGTTATATCGCATAATGTCATCTTCAAAATGGTTGCACATCTAACCAAATAGAGGCAGAGAATTTAAAACTGTGGAACAGAAAGGATACAAAAACATTCATTTAAAATGTTATTAAAAATATTCTGCTTGTGTATGTTTTCCAAAGTGTGTTTAGAGGCAAGATTTTGATTAAATCTCTGTGATAACTGAGTGTGAAAAGTAGCCCAAGTTTTGTTCAGTTCATTGTTCAGATCAGGACCTTGTCATTGCAAGTTGTCTCCTGTAACTCTTTGATGGTGGATCCCAGGTGAGGGGCCATCTCCACATACTCCATTCATTTCTGCTTCCACTCCTCCATGTGGTCTGTGATTGTTAATTGTGATATGTCAACTTGACTTGAGTAGGAAATGCCCAGCAGATTAGTGAAGTTCTGGGTGGACAAGTGACATACAGGCCAGAAAACTTAGAAGGCAAGACTCATGCCAGATGTGAGTGGCACCAACCAATAGGCTTATAGCCTGAATGGAATAAAAAGGGAAAGAAAAAGGATGTGTGGCCATTTTGGAAGTGCTCCGGTCTTGACCATTGTCTTTGGGCATTAGTCTCTGATTTCTTCACTTTCCAATGCAGACTCAACTGAAGACTGTTTATCGTGAGCTTCTGGACCTTTGACCTTCTACAGGTGTGGCATCCTGACCCCTCTTATTCTGCAGCCTCCATCCTTTTGTGCTCAGCAGTTACGAGATTCTCAGCTCTCCAGTGGCAGATGGTCATTAAGGACTCTTTCACTTCTGATCCCACAGTTGGCTATTGTGGGCTTCTCTGCCTTTGATCCTGTTAGCCTACTTAATAAATCTCCTTTACAATTATATATATATTTTCTATTAGTTCCTTTTGGCTAGGGAATCCTAACTAGAACATATAGGATGGATATTGAGTTATGAAAGAAATATGATGATTTTTGACAAGCTTAATAGAATAGTTATATATTACATTAGTTGCAACTTCTATTACATTTATAAAATAAAGAATTTAAACTTGGTATGATTGAAAAGGAACAATGAAAGTGATCATTTAGCATAGTGTGTCCTTAAACTTGGAAACAAAAATAGTTCCTGTCTTCCTTGTAGTACAGTAAAATATGTCACAAAATGATTAGGTAAAGTTACTACTTTAAATAATATTAAAATTTCCTATAAGTTGTGCTTGCTTCAGCAGATTTAGAACTCATTTTGGCAAATAGTATTATTTTTGTATCCATATATAAACACCAGTCTTAGTCTTCAGACACCTGTCTGTCATGTAAATATACATGCAGAGAAAGAAGCAAATGGACCTTAAAGTGTCTTAATCCTTGCAAGCCGGGCATTCAATCATAACATTCTCATATCTCTCCTTAAGCTCCAGACATCCTTCAGTTTCTGATTTTTTTGTGTGGATGTAGTAAAATGTCATATTTCTGGTTGACTCTCAGAATTTTTTTTAAGTAATTCACTTGCATAGTAGTGTTATGCTTACTCGAATTTAAGTAGGTAGGAAGGATGATTCTCAGTTAAAGATCCTATGTTATGCAAAGGAAACCTAGGCAATCTTTTTATTAAATAAAATGCTATAATTTTGATGACTACTATACAAGAGTGGGTATGTGTATTCATGCACAGGTTACAGGAATAGTAATGCAAAATACAGCTGTCATACAAAATACTGCTTAATCAGTTTGATGGATAAGAAAATTATGCCTCTAAAGTGTGAATTACAAACTCTCTTTGGAGTAAACAATTTAGTACAAATGTGACATTTGAAAATGAAGTTGCATCAATACTGTGGTGACTCCTCCAGATTTCACTGGAATCATTGATAATGTTTTGGAGAAGAACTTGGACTGGCTGTGTACCCGCTTCAGTAACTGTGCTATTCCTTATCTGGCATGGTGTTAAATAAACTTCTTGAAGATTTAAAGCCTTAGAGATAAGTGTGCAATTGAAAACGCATTCCTATTATGCATTTAAAGCAATGTGATACTACCTGTTCCCTAAACTGAATTTTAAACAGCTGGAGCTATTGGGAACTAATTTCCTGGATTGAATGCTAATTTTCCCTGATCATTCTTATTATACTTCATTGTAATATTCTATTTTAAAACACATATTTGGAATTGTTTTAAATGATTATAGTTGGGGATTATTAGTAAGAAGTTTCAAATGTTTATGTCTGTGTTGCTGGTTTTCCTTATAAGAGTTACTGCCTAGAAAGACTTAGAAATATAAAAACACCTGGGGCCTATCACATCTTCTAGGCACAAATATTCTTGGTGAGTCATGAAGGTAGAACTCAGTAAAGCAGACTGGTAAGTGCTAGCTGATCACTTTTTTGGTTTGAGCAAGTTTCTTAATCTACTGGAGTCTCAGCTTACTCACTGTAAGTAGGTATAATAATACATACCTTACAGAGTTATTTTGTGATAAAACTGTAGTATGTTTGAAGCTGCTTTTATAAACTACCAAGTCTTATGAAAGAATTGGATTTAGGCACTGTTTTCAGCTTATTTCCCAACTCCCAACCCAGTGACATTTCACAGGTTAGGAGATATTTCTGTTGCTATAACCAAGGAGGGAGAGGGAAGTATTAAACTGGCATCTACTAGGTAGAGACCAGCGATGCTGCTAAACATCCTGAACGGCACAGTGACCCATAACACAGAATTCTCTAACCCCAAATGTCACTAGTGCTGTTGTTGAGAAATCCTAGAGTAAAATTTTAAAACTTCAAACAGTCGTTAAACTCAAGGACTTTCCTGTTTATTAATCATCTTTTAGTGGATAGAAATGCCGCATTTATTATTTAACTCATACATTTTAATTCCAGCTGTGCTTAAGAATAATAGTATTTGCTGTAGTACTATAACCCATTTGCTTTAAATTTTGAGGCTATCCTACCATTTTATTAAATGAAGAAGTATAAATGTGATTCATGAATCTCCTCTTGAGTCAATGCTCAGGTTTCCCAAATTCATCGATACTTTAATCATTCTTTAAAATATTTTTGATCGTTCTTTACTTTGTATTATTATAGGCCTATAATGCAATATTTGACAATCTTAGTCCAAATGTATTTCCAATTTCAGGGTCCTTTGTGCATTTACAGAGGTGACGCAATGCCCATTTTCCATGGTATGAATATGCTGTGCATTGTGTAATACCACATCAGGATCTCGGGAATTGCCCTGGAATCAACACATTAACATTGATCTAATAAAGTGTGCAAAAAATCACATTAATTTGGGCTAAACTTTTCATATAAATTTAAATCATGTTTGCCACTAAAATAATTCAGGTCATGTCAAGTTTCTTAGTCAAATGAACTTTCTAATCAGACTTCCAATTTTCGGAGACTTTGTGAATTTTAGAATTGTAGATAAGCTACTCTGAACTTTTACGTGCACCTTTCCCATTACTATACATACTGGCCCACATCTGTGAAGCCATATCACAACACCAGAAGAACATCAGAGCATATAAATTTTTATTGTACCAAACAAATGCACTCTCCCTCCCCTAAACCAATTCTGCAATTGTTGGAAAGGGCATGTATATTTGAAACATGCACTGCCTTAATTAATGTTCCAAGTTATGCCAGACTATATAAATAAGTGTCCCAGTTAATGAGCAGTTGCATCCAATTTTCACAATTACAAGGAAAATACACCCTGCAAATGGAAACACTCACAGAAAGCATGCAATTTATAACACAAGATATTTACGAACTATAATTGGATATATCCAGTCTGAGAGGGGAAATATCATTAGTGTCTATTTTAATTAATAGTGAATACATATGTTGAGAACTTGACACAGTTTCAGGACAATGTCACTTTGACAGTGTATAATTAAGCACCCAACTCTCACTGTATTCCCTTATGCATGCTTAAAATCAAAGGGTTATTTAAAGGAGTTGGTGGCATAAATACTTGAGAAGGTTGGTGAAGGACATAAGGAATGGGAACTGCAAAAGAATGCATCTCACAGAGTGTCTTCTGCATAGAGACTACAGACATGCAGTGTACATAATTCTTACTGAGATTTATAGATAAGTAGCATTTTCCAAGGCCAGTTCTTGTAGGCTACTTAGGAAAACCCTGAAGTGTCTCTGATTATGCACATTTCACCTTCTCTATCCATAGGTGGTTTGGCCCTGTCCCTCCCTACCTTGTTCAAGTCAGGCTCCTTTGATGTAGGTTTCACTGGGGTACACTTCGAAGTTTGATACTTTTCTTTAGTATCTAGAAATGTGCTAGTAGACAACCTAAAAATATTCCTATTATAAAACATTTATAAAACTGAACAAAATATAAAAATCTATTTTAATTCCACAGCTAGTAATCTAAAAAGTAAGAACATTTTCATTGGCCGAAAAGGAAGATGGAAACCAATCCAGGAATCCCAGTCCTCCAACAGCAGCGAATGAAAAGCTTAGAGTTTTAAGGCCCAATAAAAGAAGACAATACTTTGAATGAAGGGCGGAATTGGAGATGCATTGCTTATGTATATATTTCAGAAAAAAATAAATGCAAAGAGCTATAATTTTATAACATAGTGGAAAAGGGGGAAAAAAAGACATTGGCTAAAAAAATATACAAACTTTCACTTTTAAAGCTTTCACTTTAAACTCAGGAACAAGACAAGGATGTCCACTGTCACCACTCCTATTCAACATAGTTCTAGAAGTATTACCCAGGGCAATTAGACAAGATAGAGAAATAAAAGGAATAATGATAGGAAAGGAAGTAAAACTATCACTATTTGCAGATGACATGATTCTTTACATGGAAGACACCAAAAACTCCACAACAAGACTCCTTCAATTAATAGACAAATTCAGCAGAGTAGCTGGATACAAACTCAACACCCCAAAATCAGTAGCATTCCTATACACAAACAACAAACAGTCTGAGAGAGAAATTAAGGAAACCATATCTTTTACAATAGCATCCAAGAAATTGAAATATTTAGGAATCAATTTAACAAAGGATGTAAAAGATTTATTCAATGAAAACTACAGTATTCTGAGAAAGCAGATTAGTGAGGATTTCAATAAATGGAAAAACATTCCCTGCTCATGGTTAGGAAGAACCAACATTGCGAAAATGGCCATACTACCAAAATTGTTGTACAGATTTAATGCAATTCCCATTAAACTACCATTAACATACATCACAGATCTAGAGAAAACATGCCTTAAATTCATCTGGAACCGAAGAGACCCAGAATAGCAAAAGCAATCCTCGGCAACAAGGACAAGTCAGGTGGAATCACAATCCCTGGCCTGAAATTACACTACAAAGCTATTGTAATAAAATCAACCTGGTACTGGCTCAAAAACAGACCTGAGGATCAATGGAACAGCCTGGAAGATGTAGCCATAACCACAAACACACTCAGCCACCTAATATTTGACAAAGGGGCCAAAAATACTCACTGGAAAAAAGAGAGCCTGTTTAATAAATGGTGCTGGAAAAATTGGCTTGCCTCTTGCCAAAGACTGAAAATAGACCCAAGTCTATCACCATGCACCAAACTCAAGTCAAAGTGGATCACAGATCTCAATATTAAAACAGAAACTCTAAATCTATTGGAAAAGAAAGTAGGTAAAAATCTTGAAGACATAGGAGTAGGCAGAGAGTTCATGAACGAAAATCAAACTGCAAGGGAAACACTTCAAAGAACCAATAACTGGGACCTCAACTTACTGAAAAGTTTTTGCACATCTAAAGAAATCACCAGCAAAGTGAAAAGAAAACCCACAAATTGGGAAAAAATCCCAGCTGGCTGTCCCTTGGACAAAGGTCTTCTATCTAGAACGTACAAAGAATTAAAAAACATGAACCCGTCCAAATTCAAAGACCCAGTCCAGAAATGAACATCTGAGATGAATACACAGTTCTCAGATGAAGAAATACAGATGGCAAATAAATATATGAGAAAATGTTTTACATCTTTAGTCATTCGAGAAATGCAAATAAAAACAACATTGAGATTTCATCTCACCCCAGTAAGATTGGCCAGCATTAAGAAATTATCCAATAACAAATGCTGGCGAGGCTGTGGATAAATAGGAACTCTTCTGCACTGTTGGTGGGAATGCAGACTGGTGAAACCACTGTGGAGATCGGTTTGGAGATTCCTTAGCAAACTTGGTCTAGAGGTCCCATTCAACCCAGCTATTCCTCTTCTGGGTATTTTCCCAGAAGATCTGAAAGCATCATATCACCATGATATATGTACACCCATGTTTATAGCAGCACAATTTATAATAGCGGAATTGTGGAAACAACCCAAGTGTCCATCCACAGAGGACTGGATTAAAAAAATGTGACATTTTTATATAATGGAATATTACTCAGCTGTGGAGGGACGGATTTGGGGCCTTTGTAGGCAAATGGTCACGATTGGACACCATACTCATAAATGAAATAAATCAAAGGTTCATGTGCAGGCAGCATATTGTATCACTGGTGTAGGAATCTGAAGATGGGAATGTGGATTGGGGCATGTGAAGGGAATCTGCTCAAAGGTAGGGAGTGGTTGGGATGAGGGAAGGAGGAAAGGGAAGAAAGGGACAGATATGTATCTATGTGTGTATATGCAGGATGGCTAATCTGGTGCCACTGTTGACCTGTGTCACTTTATGATAAGGAACAGCTCATGATTGTTTGATCAAGATTGTATGTCTATATGTTATTTCAGAAACATGCATGTTGAAGTTGTCAATGTGCGGTGCAGCAACCATTAGTGATTCCCTGTGGCTGTGTCTGTGATTCAGTTTTGATTGTACTACTCTTGTGCTGCTTTGTGTCTTTTTGCTAATGTTTTCCTTTTGTTGTTGTGGTGGTGGTTTTCTTTGTTTTTTATACTTTTAAAAAATAAAAAGAAAAAATAAAAAGAAAGAAGGAAGGGAAAATTATATATGTATGTACAGGGATAGCAGGGATAATTAAACCGCTGATGTCTATTGGTTTATTGAAAGGAACAGTTAATGCTTAAATCTCTCATTTACCAATTTTGCATGCTTAGATCTGGTAATCTGAACAACTAATTTGAAGACAACAATAGGCAATATAACAACCATTGCTGAATTCCTACCATCTTGATTAGTGAAACTGTATTGTTTCTACTTTTTTTTTATTATCTTTTATTCTTCTTAACTGTTTGGTCAACCTTGCATTCTTATATCTGGTAATCTGAGCAACTTTGTTGTAGATAACAGTGTGCACTGTAACGACCATTGTTAATTTCCTATCATCTTGTTTTGAAATTCTGTATTGCTTTTATTGGTTTTTGTGTTTTGTTTTTATCTTCGTTATTTTGTTTTTTTTCTCTTTAAAATAAGAAAAAAATATACAAACTGGCCAAACTTGGTTTTGACAGTGGGTAATAAATAAGTACCTCTTTCAAAAAATGTTGCAATCAGAGTTTATTACCTTATTTATTATTTAATGAAAAGTTTCCCATGGGTGTATATTTTTGATGTATGATGGCTATATGCATGGGGGGCTCTGGGTGCAGGTGCATATCACATGTTGGTCCTTTTTACTTTGTCTTCCCTTTGCCTCCCTCCCGTTTTTCACTATCTCCTGCTCTCTTTTGTATCTCCACAAAGACCATTCCATTTTTACTGGCTTCATATGGGTTGATTTCATACTTACAAAATGTTCATAGCCTGGCTAGCTCTAAATCAAGAAATCAATATGAAAGTTGTCCTTGACAGAACTGGTAGAAGAGGTGCCAAATGTTTCTATAAAAACGAACAGGAAAGCCCTGCTCTCTCTAAGCTAGTAATTCTCAATTATGAAACAAACAAGAAACAATAACAACAATAAAAAGAATAACCAAGACTGTGCAGGCATAACACATGTAAGATTTGACCCCTTGAAATTGAAGAATAACAGTTGTAAGCTGTAACATAAATATTTAAAATGGTCAGGATAAAAAAGAGAAAAATTAGATGCATAAGGATGAGATAAAAATCATCAGACAAATTGCTAGACTATACTAACTAGCTCCTGATCAATATTTGGTAGTCAGTAGATATCAGATCACGAAAGCACTGCAAATCAAACTTGAGGGATGCAGCAAAAATAGATTTGATAAAAATGTATGGGCTGAAATTCTTATAATAAGGAAAAGGCTGAAAATTGGTCACCTAAGCATTAAATTCTGTAACTGGTGGACAGAAGTAGAAGAAAAAGCTGTAATAAGAACAAAGAATACAAATTATTGGAAGAGACAACAAATACATGTCAACAAAGTAAAAGCTTATATTCTAAAAATAATAAAAGTCAAACTATTGGCCTGATTGGTGGAGAATAAAGAGAGAAGCCACAAGTAGACAATATTGGGAACAATGAGAACTCAATAGCGATAACTAGACTGGGAAGGGAAGTGAGACTTTTAGGAAAAACATGCACTGACAATAAATTTCAAAACATGAAATAAATTGTCTCTTACAAATACCAGACTCTCTCAAGAAGAAAGAGAAATTCTGACCAGACGTATTAAGAATACATTTGCAATTAAAAATCTATGCTCCTTTCTTTAAACCCAATGTCTCGAATACTAGACTTAGGTAGTTTTATAAGTGAGCTCTTCAAACCACTCAAGAAACAGATGTTTTCAGTGTAATGTTGTAGACAATCACCATCCATCGCATCTTTAAAAACACATGAGTACATATGATTTTGTGCTTATTTTCAGGCACGTTTAGGTTCTGAAATTCTGTAAAAGGCTTTGAAACTCTCAGTTCTCCAAATGAGCAATTGGTAGGAAAAGAATGTCCAGACAAATAGGTACGAATGTTTATGAAGTACAAAGGGATTAATTTATCATTGGAAAGCTATTTTCAAAGAGCCTATTATTTAAAATATAAAGTAAGATCACACACAAAAATGTACCTGTGTAGAAGAGATCCATGCATAAGAATTTATATTTGTAGCTGTGGTAGATTTTCATAGCTGTGAGTGAAAGAAGATAGGGGAGGAAAGGTTTAGCTTGGCTCACGCTTTGACAAGTTTCAGGTTGTCTGGTTCTATTGAGGATGTTCTGAGGGGGCTGGGAGAGGTGCTTTGGTCGTGAGCATGCTAACTTCACCCATGGACCAATCCAATAATGAATCCGAAGCTACATGTCATATGAGGAAGACTGAGCTGGAGGAAGTAGGTCACTGATGGGCAGGACTCTGAAGGTTATATTTTGTTTTTGTCCGTCTTCTCTGGCTCTTTCTTTCACTTTCTGCTTCCTGTCTCCCATGAGGTGAGACGTTTCCCTCTGCCATAGCTCATTGTTCTCCTTCTTCCCTCCCGTGTGGCTTGGTGTGGCATCACGTGGCCAAAATACCTGACAATAGTCACTTGAAGGAGGAAATGGCTTATTGTAGCTCATAGTTTCAGAGGCTGCAGTTCATGGTCAGTAGGCACCAAGGCGGAAATGTCATGATAGAAGGGGCTGGAGGGGCTGGGGATATAGCTCAGTGGAATAAGTGCTTGCCTAGCAAGCGCAGGGTCCTGAGTTCGATCCCCAGTACCACACACACACACACAAAAAAAAAAAAAAAAAAGAAGGGGCTGGAGGAGCAAGACTTCTGCTTTCAGAATCAAGGCCTCAATACATGAGTCTTTGGGGAAATTCCTATTTAAAGCACAACAAAGCCACCTTGTTCTCGTCTCATACATATTTAAGTGCTTGGTATCCTTATCTGTAGAAACATTTTGAGACTTTATATTTTTAAAGATGTATTGTTGTCTTTTAGTGAATATAACCTTAAATCTCAAATCCTTGTTAAACAATTCTTTACTGTGAAAGACGATATCCAATCTGCGGTGTCGTAATCCCTTTCTTTCTATATATGTTAAAGATTCTTTTGTGTGTCTATTCTTTTTCTGGATATGTAGGTAAGTTAATAAATTTATAGATTTAGTGGGTGTCTTCTGCTTTTGGAAACACATTAAAATGAGTTTAATGACAATATCATAAGTAAATCATAATAGTAGAAAAGGGCAATTTATTGTTGACAATCTACTTACTAATCTAATTGCAAATTTTCTAAGTTACATATTTGCCAACTCAATAAAGGGAATAGATTGGACTTTTTCTAAGAATACAAGGCTCATAACAGGTAAATCTGTAAATAGATTACAGGAGAAACATCAAATGATCATAGATACATCAAAATTTCCAGGAACTCAAATGTGTTATGTACGTGCACCAGTTTCATAACAGGAGTGTAAACATTATGTCCTAAACACATGTACTGATAAACTAAAATAATGACAAAAGAAGTTTCCCATCATTAATGATAAAAAATCTCTTACCAAACTATGCATAAATCTAATGAAAGCTATCTCCCAAAGCCACACAGGCAGCATCTGCATCAAAACCCCTCACACAGTCCTTGCTCAGGGGTTAGCAAAGACGAACAGGTGTCACTGTAGCTTATTTTCTATTTTTAATAGCGTGCGCGTGCGTGCGTGCGTGCGTGCGTGTGTGTGTGTGTGTGTGTTTGTGTGTGTGTGTGTTACTAATGATTAAACCCAGGGGCCTCTGCACCCAGCTGCATCCTTAGCTCTTTTTAAATTCTTCTTCTTTTTTTTTTTAAGACAGGGCCTTACTAAGTCATTAAATTGCCCAGGCTGGGCCAAATTTGTGATCCTCCTCACTTAGCCTACCAGAGTGCTGGGATTACAGGCATGAGCCACCCATGCCGGCTTCCTTGCATTCCCTTGGTGGGCAATTACTAAACATTTTATGGTAAGGAAAGCCCATCTGAGTGTCGTGGCTTCTTGATGCAATGCTTGCAGGCTGCAACTCACTTTGCTGATGCCAAAAGCTAAGCTTCTATTCCTGGAGCAGCTATTATTTCACAAACTTATGTTCTAGGTATTGAGTTTTGTCAGAGTCAACAGAGTTCTGGATTCATGATTTTAACTGTCTTTTGTGTGGTGCTGAGACACTGTACTTTTGACTGAGCTTAAAAATGACCTTAGCTGCCATAAAATGTTAAACTTGACTCATATGTACCTAAGATCATTTCTTGCTATCTATATGTATAATTTGATAATTTCAGAAACTTCTTTGTGCTCACATTTGCAAATACTTTTCTCAGTTAATTATATCTTTGGGCAGATGAACATATGACATTAGATATGGTAATATACAGTTAGTACATACAGTAGTGTCTGGAACAGACTGAGTACCTGTCTTAGTTAATTTTTTTCATTGCTGAGAAAAAATATCCAACACCCACAAGTTGAAGGAGGAAAGGTTTATTTTGGCTTACAGTTTGTAGAGGTTTTATTCAGTGGTCAGCTGGCCCCTACACCAGGTGGCATTGCTGAGGTGAAGCAGGAAGAGGGCTGCAAAGCCTGTCTTCTAGATGCAGTTTCTTGAGATTGAAACACCAAAGTTCCCATTCTCTTATTGACTGCAACCTGTAACTTCCAAGCCAAGCTTCTAGAGACTGTTGCATTCTCTAGGTCCTGAGCCATTTGTTCCTCTTATCAAATTTCTCTGATTCTTCTTACATTACTGTGTTTTCATCTCTAATGAGATGGAAAGATTCTCCACTTTTATGGATTCTTAAGATTATATTGCACCAATGTGGATGGTCCAGGATTATCTCTCCATCTCAAGGTCCATAAGTTTAATCACATCTTCAAAGTCTCTTTTGTTATGCAGTGTAACTGAATCATAGGTTATGTGAGTTAAGGAATGGACAGCTTCAGAGAAACCATTATTCCAGTACTGTATTGTTAATATTTTTGCCTTAGTCTATTATTTTTAAATAAAATAAAATGAAATAAAATAAAAAGTAAAGCCTTTTCTTTTTATTAACTCATATATTTGCCATTTGTCTTGGTTACTTTTCTCTCACTGCTGGGACAAAATACTCAACACCCAAAATGAAGGAAGGAAAGGTTTACTTAGCTCACAGTTTGTGGAGGTTTCAGTAAATACTTGGCTGGCTCCAGGGCAGAGTGGCACATGGCAGAGGGCAACTGGTGGAAAACAACAAAAGTAACAAGAGCAAAAAGAGAGGAGTGGGCTGGGGATATAGCTCACTGGAATAAGCGTGAGTTCAATCTCCACTACCACCAAAAAAAAAAAAAAAAAAAAAAAAGACACCCAAAAAGGGAGGAGTGGAGGCAAGCAGCCTTTTTCCCTCCCTTACGCTGTATGCAAAGTACCCGACCAGGGCGGGTGCCGCTCTCACACCCATGAATCAATCATAAACTGCATGAGGCTTTGGAGGGACATGCAGCCACAAACCATAACGCTATTTCTGTCTCTCTTCATTTATTTGTTTAGATTTTGGTTTCCATCTGATGTACTTCTTCAGGTCGAAGAACTTCCTTTGTAGGTTTTTTGAGTTATGATGACAAAAATCATCTTCTGTTTGACTGAAAATGCTCTTTACACTTATTGTGAGAGGACATTTTCCCTGGTTATAGAATCCTGGTCTTATGTGCTTTTCTCTCATCGCTTGAAAGCTGTTGTTTATTGGAATTTTAGCTTGCACAGTTTTGGGATGAAAAGTCAATGACAGTGCTGATTTTTGTTCCTCTGTTTGTAATGTGTCTTTTTATTCCTGGCTGCCTTAAAGATATTTCACATGATTTTGGAAATTTTGTTCTAACATCTTTAAGTTTTGTTTTCTTTGCATATTTTTTCATGTGTGAGGTTCATCGAGTTTCTCTAATCTATGGTTCTGGAGTTTCCACCAAATTTACAACATTCCTTCTGTTCTTCCTCCAAACATATTTTTCCCTTTCTTTTCTTTTAAGGCTCCAATTTTGATATTTTAGCTGTTTGCTATTTTGCCACATATCACTGAGATTGTTCATTAGTTTTTATTGCCCAACAAGTTTGGTTTCTATTTGGTTTCTATTGCTATAACTTCAGATTCACTGTTCATTAATCTTTTCTTCTATGTTTCACCATATGGTGGGTTTTAGAGACTGGGTTTTATTTTTTTACAAGTTGTATTTGTTTTTGTTTTTGTTTTTGACGGTACTGGGGATCGAACTCAGGACCCTGCGCTTGCTAGGCAGGAGCTTATTCCACTGAGCTATATCCCCAGCCCCTAAATTTTTTTTTTTTTTTGGCGGTACTGGGGATCGAACTCAGGACCCTGCGCTTGCTAGGCAGGCACTTATTCCACTGAGCTATATCCCCAGCCCTACAAGTTGTATTTGGCTATGTACATCTATTCCATTTTTCTGTTTGTTGCATTCATGTTTTAACTAAAACCCTTGACAATGTTTACACTAGCTGTATGATTTTAGTTTCTGTACATTTTATAGTTTATGTCTCTTTTGCTATTGAATAAATTTTCTCCTCGATACAAATATTTTTTACTTTTTGAATAATTGTTAAATACTGAGTATTGTTTACTAGAGTCCATTGCTAATTATATAAGCTTTGTTTTCTTCCTTCAAGCATTGCATATTGTCCAGGCAGGCAGTGAGATTATGTGAGGTCCCGTTTCACTCAAAACTTCTAAGGTTGTTATAAAGGACTACAGATTAGTCTGCATTCTGGGTCTTGTACAGCCCTCCTAGTATGTGATTCTTTTGAAATTTCTGTTACATGATCTGGCTTGTCAAAACTCAGATATGTCTTTTTTATTTTAAAGAGAATAAAAAAACAATAAAAAATACAGAATTTCAAAGCAAGATGATAGAAAATTAACAAAGGTTATTATATTGCCTATTGTTATCTTCAAAGTAGTTGCTCAGATCACCAGGTACAGGGATGTAAAATTGATCAAACAGAATGAACACTAAGTCTTCCTTTCAATGAACTAATAGAAATTAGTAGTACAATTATCTTAGCTATCTTGTGTACATATATATACATACATATTTCCTTCTTTTCTCCTTTTCCCCATCGAAGTTGTTCCTTCTTTTTTGAGCAGTTTCTTTGCTTTTCACAATGATCTGGCTTGTCAAAACTCAGATGTATTTTAATCCTACTCTATTTCTAAGAATTTGCATTTTATAACTCCATAATTTATGTTCTTTCCTTGGATGTTGTCTTTTGCCAAGATTTCTGAACCTGACTCATATGTACCTATACATTTGACCAAGGTCTCAAATGGATCCAATTCCAGCTCCACATCATCTCTGAAGTCTTTTCTGTGTCTCAGTTAAGTAAAGCTGCTGCAATGTTCTGTTGAAACTATGCTTCCTTACGCTGCCTTTGAGAAGAGGTGGGTCAGGAGAGCCTGGCCTGCGCCCTATGCTTCTGTGACAGTTTTCATCCACTGTGCCTCTTTACCACACCCGTTCTGCCTGGGAGCCAGGTGACTGAGAACTGAAACCTCTACAGATCGTGAGCTCAAATAATCTCCTCCTCCTCTAAGTTGTGGCTGTTGTGTATTCTGTCCCAGGGATGGGGACCAAGACCAGAAGTGATTGTGTATTTGCTCTAAGAAAAGAAAAAAATTTTGAATGGAATTTCAAAACAAGATGATAGGAAATTAACAATGGTTATTATATTGCATATTGTTATCTTCAATGTAGTTGCTCAGATTATCAGATACAGGCATGCAAAATTGATTAAACAATATAAGCATTTACTGTTTCTTTTTTAATTTTTTTGTCTCTTTTTGAGATGGTCTCACTATGCAGATCAGGCTGGTCTCGAAACTCACAAAGTTTCTCCTGCTTCAGCCTCCTAAGTGCTGGGATTACAGGCATGCACCACCATGACCGGCTGTTCCTTTTAATGAAATAATAAATGAGTAATTCTCAAAAAGAGAATACTTTGGGTTTTGAGAGGCAGCTGATTCAATATCTTATCCAAATGAAAAGAGCACGAAAAGTAAAAGGCCAGTTGATTTGATTCGTTTGAGAAGGTCTGACATTCGCGCCTTCTCACAGTGAATGTGTTTCAGTGGTTTTCTTGTTGGAACACTTTCTGGTCCGTATCTCTCATCACTGTGAATTCTTTCAACGTGTTCAGCTATCTTAGCTCATTCTAAATTCACTGAGGCTATTAAACAAACTAACCTGTAATGAAGCTTTGTCATAAGCCTTTTGTATGTATCCTTTACGGAGCACATTTAAAAAATAATTTAGTGCCAATGGCAAACCAACATTTTTATAGGAACTATTTTGTATTTATGTGGCTTAGAGATCTCTGTTATAAGATGAATATTATTTATAAGGTATAGTTAATTTCCAACACTTTGTTTACAGATTCATAATAAGGACATACATGACAAACAGAACTATTTGCCATAAAGAATACTACAGTAAACAATTCATTCCCACACTTGGCTTCTCTATGCTATTTTATGCTTCAAAGTTCTACTCTATAAATTAGTTTTCTATTTTTTGTTCTTATAATTTATGGAAAGTCATCAGCTTTAAAATGATGAAAAGCAAAATACTCATTTTGATGATCAATTCTTAAATATTACTTGGAAAATTCTTTCATTGTCAGTCATACATCCTGTGCAACAACTTTCCTCAAACTCTCACGACAAAAAAGTTGTGAAATTATCTCTTGAACATGTATTGGTTCACGTGAGCGGAAGCTCATGGGCAACTTCCACGTGGCGCTGTCATCCTTAATATCTCTTCTTAACCTTTCCTTATTCTCTGAAGTGATTAGTCATATTCTTTTCACTTGTAGATACTAAAGCTATTACTCAAGCCAATGACAGTCAATTGTAAAGACTTAGATAAACCCGACCAATCCACCGGCTATTCTGTGTAGGCACCCTGGCTGCTGTCCTTAGTATAGCAGTCATGTTCTGAGTACCAGCAAATCACTCTTCAGTTGCAAATGGATGGCATGGAGCCCTTTTTGAGGGCATACACTGTAACAAAATCGCATAAGTGGTGTCATCTTTCAGCACAGTATCATCCTCATGATGGCTGATCTCTATTACTGCAGAAAGTTCAACTGATTTTATCTGTGACACTAACAGGATAGTTTTGCAAATGCTGCTGTTTTGACTGCATAAATGTGTAAAGCAGTTCTGTTCTTAAGTGATAAAGAGCTAGAGGTTGTAATTTCAAAGGAAAGTGACCCATGAAAATATGAGCGAGCATTTTAAAACCTTGAGGAGTATGAAACTAACAATTATACTTGGAAAATTCCCTGTGGGAACCGTAATACTTTGCTTTGTTCTGAGATTTTTGTGTTCCTGTTGTGATACTATGATCTGCTATGTTTGAAACTCAAGATGAAGTGGACCTTCATCTTCTGTTGAAAGGCCTGACCTTCAGTTTCCTGTGATCGTGTGGCTGAAAGAGATAAAAGAGTCTTTCTTTCCGGTAAGGTTGTCTAACATTCATTGGCAACCTTTTCAGTTCCTCCGTCAAGCTTGGTGGGGCATGGTGGAGTAAGATATAGCCCTGCTGAGTGACCTTTACATGGGAACTGACATTTTAAGTGTTCCATTCATTGAGGTCCATCTCTATTTTCACTGCAGTTGTTGAATCCATTAGAAGGAAGTGGAGAATAGATATGGATGGGAAAAGAGTGGATGGGTCAGTTGGCAGTTTGAGCCAGACCGGGGAGTTTTACCCGTTATGATATTTTCCTGAGATTGACCAACCTGAGTGGAGAGTTTGTGTTCTTGTTTTCTATTGTACTTTTTTCCCTAATCTAGCATTCCTTGGCAGTGTTAATCTCCTAGTTTATTTCCTAGAGAATGTCATTCTCTGGTCCTAAAGAAGAGATGGCACTCCATTACCAATCTCATTTCTGGAGCAAATACTTTTCTGGACAAATACTTTTTCTGTCATTTTGTTGATTATAAATATTTAACTCTTTAATCACCTGTCCTAAAAGTTGCATTCAAAGGTGACATTTTTAGCTTGGAGTATGAGAAAGTTCATGATAAAGACTTATCTTAGTCTCCTAACCTTCTTCCTGTTGTGTCTCCCAACACACCCGATACTCCAGACACAATAAGCCATAAGAATACCTGGGTTAGAGTTGAGTTTGTACTAAGTATATCAGAGCCAAAGTCTTTCCAGTATCTCTTCCTGGCAGCTTCTCTTCATTCCTGTGGTACTTCTTTCAAATCCAGCTGCCCCTGTGCCATACCTCTGCTTGTCATTTCTGTCACTTGACATTTTTATGGTTCGTTGGTCAATTATACCAGGTCTCAACAATGCTTTCTCAGTGCTTCATGTGATCTCATGATTTTTTTTTTTTTTACCCTATTTTGCAAGCCATCTCCTTTCAGGCACAGGGCTGCAATCTGTGATATTTTGGTCTCTGTGTCATCTTTCCTTCCTAAGCATGAAGGTAGAGAAGATGACATAGGCACAGAAATGCCAGAGACTGCAGCTCTGCACCTTACTACATCTTCTTAGGGGCAGGTCTCCAATGTCATCCCGTCACAGTCATAATAGGTCAAAGCTGTTTGTCAGCATAGTGTTAGTTGTAGAAAGACAGGTCATAGAAACGTAAATGTATTTGTGGAATACACTCCCCCAAGGATTATTCAATAGAAGCTCATGGGCTAAGAGGTGATGGGTGGTGGTATCTTAGTTCTCACTGGCTGAGGATGTGGTCAGTTTTCTAGGTAGTTCTCATTGGGGACAATGTTGGCAAGTGTTTTGAGGATATGGAAAACACATTCAATAAGAGAATGTAGGTGTCAAAGTGTGTGACCCCCACCAACCTTCCAGTGGAAAGCGGACATGGACAGACATTTTTATTAAAAGAGTAGCATTTAGCATCTCTAAACTGAATATCTATCTATCTATCTATTTATCTATCTATCTATTTTTTGTCTTTTAGATACAGGGTCTCACTATGCAGTTCAGGCTGGCCTTGAGTTCACTTTGTAGCCCAGGCTGGTCTAGAACTCTCAATGATCCTCTTGCCTGAGCCGCCTGAGTGCTGGGATTACAGGCATGTGTCACCATACCTGGCTTTGTGTAATATATATTCCCTCAGTGTGCTTTTTGCTTTATATTTTCATATTTTACTACCAAGTTGTTTCCTTGGAGTACACCCTAAAATCAACCTTTTCAAATTGGTGAACTTGGCAACCATATTTTCATATTTTAATTATTTTTTCATATTTTCATTTTTTAAAAGAAACCTGAAATATCATTTCTTGGGATTCTTTCTTATTTTTTACCCACCCGTGGAATTTGTCATACTCACTGTCAGAGTCCTAGAGCACCTACAAAAACTAACTTTAATATATAACATGGGCCAGTGATTTTTAAACCCCGGTCTGTGTGCATCTATTTATCAAAAATATGCTTCTCTTCATAAATTGTCATCTGATTGTCAAAAAATCTCTCAAAGCCGAGGAAGAAGTATTGAAACTTCTGAGCATTGCTTCAAGGAGCTTTAGTGGAACTCTAATGATTAGGACTCAGTCGGTGTTTCAACTCCAACCTTGATGTGAGCCTTTCTGGAGAGATCAAGAGTCTTCTCCTATACAGGTCAGACAGATTGTAAATTGAATGGGAATTCAGGAGTTTCCTGAAAGTTGGGGAAGCTGTAGGAGGTAAGAGGGTACATTTTACAGGGACTTGGAGTTCTCAGTAATTTTAGACATGGCTTCCATGGATTTTGACAGACATCCAGCTTTGTAATCAACCTGAATTTGAGTTAAACCATGAGGAAAACAATAAGATGGTGGAAGTATTCCATAATCATCTAAATATGGTAATTGGATCAAAAAAAACCTCCTCCTGTTTTGTGACAAATTTGCATCTTTCATACTATTTTACATATTGATTTCTCTCTTTGGGCCACAAAAAAGTATTTATAACTTTGGATAAGTACTTGCACTTAGCACTACTCCAAGATTAATCCATAGCTTATCTGTTAAAAGACAATTACAGCACATGGAGCTGTATTAGATGACTCATTACCATAGAGTATTTTATTTTCCTTGGGTAACAATATATGGGGAAAATGAGAAGACTGTGAAGAGGGAAGATAACCAAGTTCACATGTAAATATTTCTAAGACTAGAAAAATGTTCACTTGTTAGTATATAGAGATGAAACATTCTATGAAGCTTTGCATTTCACATTTTTTTTTTTTATAAAAGGAAGCAGAAGAAAAACAAATTCTGAAGATTCCAGCATTCTTTCAAAAGTTTTCCAAACAATATTTCCTATAATTCTCCCCACATTGTTCAACTTTGGTAGATGCAGGAGTTGGGACTCAGAGCAGCTGAGTAATTTATTCAAGGTCACACGGGTAGGAAATGATTGCCAGTGTTTTGAAATCAGACACCAAAACAGTATCACACTGTCTTTCAGAAAAAGTAGTGAAAACAACAAAACTATTTTTAATGTTTTAGTTTTTCTAATGATTCAGTCGGGCAATCTCAAAGCTACAACTTCTATCCAAAAGTGCACACAATAAATAGTAATTATAATCATAAGTGGTTGTAGCAGAAAAATATGAACAAACATTTTAGAGCCATGCTAGTGGATATCTGTATTGTGTGTGGTCCTGGTTTCCTTTTTAAAATGCGTGAAACATTGACAAGTTGGAAAGTGGTTAAACTTTGCACCGCTTATCTAGAACAAATCTCAAAGTTTCTAAGTGAGACTTTCCTATTGCAAGAAGTGATTGTGCATAAGGATCTGCTTCATTTGTGCCAATAAATGCTTTCACTCACCAGAAAATATGTTTTAGGAAAAGTACAATTCTGAATGCTAAATTTCAAGAGACAAAATTTTAATATTTTAGAAATTTAAAAGATTTGGTTTTGAATGCTACAGTTCACTAGGCTTTGAGGATAATTAAAAAAACAGTCAGTGGAATTTAACCTTTAGCAGGATGATCTGCCAGCTCTAAACTGTCTAAATTCTCTGACACAGACTTACAATAAAATACCAATTTTCATCTTAATCTTTAAAAAGGTTATGGGGGTAGATTAAACAAGTGCTTAAGGAAGCAAATATATTTGACACCATCCATTCTACCTTATAATAATATAATTTCAACAGACTTTTGACATTTAACAAGGAATCTACAGATGCCTCTTCCTCAAGGACAACTTTTCTCCAAAAAAAAAAAACAAAAACAAAACAAAAAAAACCCCTCAAAAACTCTAGAAGATAAGGTTACAACTCTTCTAAATGTGGCTATATTTTAGTTACATCTTCAAAGGCAAAAGTAGAATCATGGCCCTACTGCAGTAAACCTTACTTTTTATAAATCCTATTATGTAATGCAGTTCTATAAAATATGTAGTCACTTGCTCAAATTTCTGTGAAGCTTCTCTGTAGAGTGTTAAAAATGAAAGTAGTTTTTGTTTTTGTCAGTGTTTTCAAGATACCTGAGGAGTTTTACCATTCTTAGAATTTTGAGAGCCCCCCCCAGACATTATTGAGTGACTTCTCTCAAATCAGTGTTATTCTTAAAAATTTACATGAAAAAATTCATTTACTTTTTCTTATGGTTGCACAAGATTATTACTGTTATCTTCATTTTGCATTTGTAGAAACGGGGGTGAGCAGGTGGAGTAACTTTCTGTGTGCATGTGAAGTGCTGGGATCTGAAGCCCCAAGTGTTTGTTTCCTGTACAGGACTCAACATCCTTTTTCTGACTTGTCTCTGGGATGTGTTTCTGAGATGACGATGATGGCTACATGTAACATGAGGGGTGGCACCAATCTGGACATGTCCTTGCTTACTCTGGCGAGGTTCTAGGCACACTCTTGTATGGAAGTGGTTGAGACTGTGTCGGGGGAAGGAGCGAGAGGCAAAGATAAGGAGGCGACTCCATAAAATACCAGAAATCTAGAAAATACCAATATTATGGTCAAAAGTGAAAAGTCTGCCTTGGTCTGAAGAAAACAGGATCTGGTGAACGTAAAAGAGGGCGTGTTTCAGCTCCAGGCCTCCTGTGTGCTAGGCAAGCACTCTTCCACTAAGCCACATCATTGGGCCTTTTTTAATTTTGTTTTTTGAGACAGGGTTTTGCCAAGTTGCCCACGCTGGCCTCAAATCTGCAATCCTCCTACCTCAGGCTCTCCAAGTAGCTGGAATGGAGGCATGTACCACCACTCCAGATCAGAATTCCCTTCTGTCAGCATGATAAAAGAGCTGAAAGGGAAAATATTTAAAAGTTTGAGATCTCTTTGCATCTTAATCTGAACTAAAACCAGATTTAATGATTCAACTCTGAATGACCTCAAGTAGTAGTTCATATCTGTTATTCCTTTTACTCACACTCCTAGCTTCTGTTTTAGACAGAAGAAGGGAGATGGGACACCCACTCAGCCTCTGTGAAGTGGTAACAACAAAGCAATTAAATGAGGCTCTAGAAAAAAATCAAATTAGAAATAATTTCAGAGATGGTGTCCACAATGAAAACCATGCTTAGTGACTCTAGAGCAGATACAGACCAAAAACTAGAGGAGCTTAAGAAAGTTATGGAAGCCATAAATGCTCAGCACAGAAAAGAAATGGAATCCATAAAGCAGATTCAAGCAGATATCCAGGAGAATAAAATTTCCATTGAAATATCTACAGTAAATTTAGCCAATGTGAGGACAGGATCTCAGATATGGAAGACATTTACAGTTAGAGATTTTTTTTTTTATTTTAGAAACATAAAAGTACAAAAACATATTGACAAACAGACACCAATTATCATAAAAAGTAGTACAATCACAACTAATCTATAGACAAGGTGATATGGTCTCAACAGTGGTTATTGCTTTATCCATTGATATCTTCGAATTGTAAATGTATGAACCCATATACAGACATGCAAATTTAGTCAGACAGTTAATCCTCTCAACAACAGAAAAAAACACAAAAAGAAAGATTTCTTAAAAATGGCAGGGGGCCATGAGAAATCGATACAGCAGCTGCTAGAGGAGCCCAGAAAGAGTAACTTATGATTGACTGGAGTCAGTGAAAGAGCAGGAGAGAGCATAAATAATACAAAAGACCTGTTCACAGACATCATGGCAGAAAACTTCCATGGTAGAGAAAAAGAATTTGACATACAATAAGCGGGACATGTAGAACTACAATTAGCCATGATAAAAAAAATCTACAGCCAGGCATACTATAGTCAAGATTCCAGAAACTGAACTCAAGAATAGAATCTTAAAAGCTGTTAGGAAAAAGAAACAAATCACCTAAAAAGGAAAGACCATGTGAATCACATCTGACTTCTTAGCACAAACCCTCAAGTCAAGGAGAGCTTGGAGTGAAGTATTTCAAGTTCTAAAGGAAAACGACCTTCAACCCAGATTGGTGTACCCCACAAAACTGTCTTACAAAACTGATGGAGAAATAAGACACTTTGATGATGAGGAAAATCTGAGGAAATTTATGACCACCAAACTAGCACTCCAAAAATGTTTTGAGGGACATTCTACAAAGAGATAACAAGGACTACAGCTCCATGAACCCTCCAAAAAGGAGTCTATCAGGCAAGGCAAACAAACAAAGAGAAGGGGGAAGGATGAGAAGCTAACAACAGGAAAATAACATGACATGGATAAGTTGATACATATCAGTTATAACAATCAATGTTAATGGTCTCAATTCACCAATCAAAAGATACAGACTGGAGAATAGATCAAGAAGCAAGAACTAACAATATGCTGCATACAAGAAACACATTTAATTAAAAAAGAAATTCATAGAATGAAAGTGAAAGGATGGTACACAATGCTCCATGGAACAGGAACCCAGAAAAATGCAGGGGTAGCTATTCTATTTGCAGACAAAGTGAATTTCAAGTCAAGACTGATTAAGAGAGACAAAGATGACTACATCCTTGTAAAGGGAACAATCCAAGAGGAAGAGATAACTATCATAAATATATATGCAACAAATACCAGTGCACCCAACTATATGAAACAAATATTACCAGACATGAAAAGTTGCCTCTGCCAGCTTAGGTTGGTTCAGGAAAGTGGAAACCGCTCTAGACACTTTGGCCTGAGGGACTCCAATATTGAACTGTTTGGTGCATAGGTGACTGACTGAGACATAATAAGGGACAGTGAAGTAACTCAGTTTAGTACCAGCATGAGCTTGCAACAGCCCTTAGAGCTGAAGGAGAAATGTTTATCTGGAGGGAGCTAAAAGTAAGGCAGGACCTGAGCTGTGGAGATGTAGCCATTTCAAGCAATGCCTTCAAAGCAGAAAAAGGGAAAAACCCAACCTTTTCTCTTTCTACTGCTCTTCAACAAATCCCAAAGCCAGTGCCTGCAGAGCCTTTGGTTGTAATTGGAAGAAGGCTGGGAGCAGATCTGAGAACAAACAGACAATGACATTTGTCCATCTATTGATTATGTAATACACAGAATCAGAACATCTTCTAAGTAGGAAATAGCATGCTGGCATCTGTGAGACTGAACTTCCACATTTCTCTAGCCCAGCTAGGCCTGGGGACTAAACTTGGGTAACAGATGGTACTACATCTAGCACAGCCCTGTGTACAACATGAGAGGAATCCCAGTCCTATTTTATTTCTTCTAAGATAGTGTGATGTTACATTTTTTCTTAAGAGTTGCTCCCTCCCTCAGCTGTTGTCCCCTCCTGATGCTAACTGAGTGGCATAAGCCTAGGTAACCAGCATCCTTTATATGATTATTGATGACCTCACGGCTCCTTGGATCCCAATTTCTCAATTTTGAATTAGGTCCTTGATGTGTTTTCTTGCTCTTCCCATGGATTCTGTGGACCTCTGCATTGGAGTGGTGACATTTCCTGCCACTGCTACTTCTTACAAACCACACCAGTGGTTCTTTTAACCATTTCCCTCTCTCCTGACCTCATAAGACCACAAAGCAGTTCTATAGCTCATTTTTCTTTCTTACAGATGTGATACATGTTCACTGAAAATACATTAGAAAATGAAAGTAAACCAAACTAATAGGCCCCCACCAAACCTTCTGTTCTTACCACTCTTAACACATACTTGTGCTCTGCATAACTATGCTTCAGTCAACAACCAACTACATATATGCTAGCGGCCCATCAGATTGTAATCGAGCTGTTGTCATAGTGATGTAATGGCTGTCTAGCATCTAGATGTAATGACATCTAGCATCATGAACTATGCTCAGTTTTGTACTGATGCTGAGGTTAGCAAGTCTACTCTATTCTCAGGTGTGTAAAAATGTGGCAAATACAGTTAGGAACAGTACAAAATACTTGATAATGGTAATAAGTGACTACGTTACTGGGGTGTGGATTTACTATACCATACTTTAAGCCATTGTTTTGGTATGTGTTTCTTTTGCTTAGAAAAATAGCTAACTGTAAAATAGTATGCTGTGTTGCACTGGCAGCAGCCTCATGCATCTCATTTACTGTGTCTCTTAGTTACACGAAGTGATCATGTCTGGTGATGGATCTATAGCAATGATGGCCGGGGTCCATGTGCCATGGGTTTGCCACCACTGCTTTATACTGTCTAGGTTTGTTTAAGTGTACTCTATCATTTCTGCACAACAACAAAATCACTCAGTTCTAAGAATATATTCTCCTATTAACTGATGCATGACTATACTGACATATATTGCTATGTGATCACATATGCTTAATGATCATATGCTAATTTGTAATAATAGTCCCCTATTTTAACCTGGCATTTTAATCCAGTTATTCTCTGTTGCTAAAAATGTTTTCAAAAATCTTTTGTAAATACTATCATTATAGCTACCTATTAACTAAAATTTTTTTCCTCACATATTCTATATATTAAGAATTTTGAATAATAAAGTATAGTCAGCAGGAATTGCTTTTAAGGGGAAATGAATGAAGGCAAAGAATACTCATAGTGTTTAAATGGTGATACATCTAGTAAACTCTCCATTCTAGCAAGGATTCCTTTCTAAAAAGATTGGGTCATGTTTTATATCAATAAATTGGTTCCAATGAGGTTATTCTAGGAAGCCTTCCTTTCCCCAGTGTTAGTCCAGTTATTATGACAGATCAGTGCCAATACTGAGCTTAGTATGCAGTGAATTTATTAGGCAAGATGCCTATGAGACAACACTGGGAGGCAGCTGGTAGAGATGGCAGGAGCTGCCAAAAGCCGTGCAGATCTGAACCCAGATGAAGGACTTGGAGGGAAGGAGGAAGGATTGGGTGCAAGCATATTAGGTGTAGGAATCATAGGAAGGCCCCTGGGGAGCCATCAAGCCAAAGCTGTCCTTTGTTCTTTTGAATTTATTTTAAAAATAAAAGAAAGAAAACATATTAACAGGCAGATATCATTTACAAAATAGCATAAGAACAATACAAGCAATACAGAGTTACAGGCAAAGTAGTAGGAAATTAACAATGGTTGTTGTATTATGTATTGATATTTTTAAAGGAGTTTTGTGGGAGGACAAATATAGACATGCAAGATTGATCAAATAATTAATCATTAACTGTTCCTTTCAGTAAAGTGATAGAAGTCAGTAGTTCAACTGTGTTAGCTATCCTGTACATACATGCATACGTACATAATTTTCTCCTTCTTTCTTTTAGCTTTTCCCTCATCCCAATAGCTCTTTACTTTTGAGCAATTTCCTTTCATTTCACAATGTCTGTCCTACCTCCTAATTTTTATTCACTCTTTCAGATCCTTACACTAGTCAGACAATATGTTGCTTACACATGGAAGTCTTATTTATTTGACATGAGTATGGTCTCTAGTTGTAACCATTTACCTATAAAAGCCTTGAGTTTGTCTTTCTTTATAGCTGAGTGATACTCCATTATATAAAAGTACCACAATTTTTTTATCCGTTCCTCAGTGGATGGACATTTGGGGTGCTTCCACAATTTAGCAATTACAAATTGTGCTGCTATAAACATGTGCACATATATCTCTGTGGTATGATATTTTCAGATCTTCTGGGAAGATACCCAGAAGGGGAATGGCTAGGTTGAATGAGACCTGCAGACCTAGTTTGCTGAGAAATCTCCAAATTGATTTCCACAGTGGTTTCACCAATCTGCATTCCCACCATCAGTGAAGAATTCCTCTTTCTCCACAGCCTTGCCAGCATTTGTTATTGGTTGATTTCTTAATGATAGCCATTCTTACTGAGGTGAGGTGAAGTCTCAGTGTTTTAATTTGCATTTCTCAAATGACTAATGATGTTGAACATTTTCTCATGTATTTATTTGCCATTTACATTTCTTTATCTGAGAAGCGTGTGTTTATCTCAGATGCCCATTTGTGGGTTGGGTCTTTGATTTTGGAGGGCTGATGTTTTTGAATTCTTTGTATGTTCTAGATAGAAGACCTTGGTCCGAGGGACAATCAGCTAAAAGTTTTTCCCAATTTGTGGGTTTTCTTTCTACTCTGATGACGATTTCTTTAGATGTGTAGAAACCTTTCGGTAAAATGAGATACCAGTTGTTGTCTTTGAAGTATTTCCTGTGCGGTTTGTTTTTTCTTCATGAACTCTCTGCCTACTCCTATGTCTTCAAGACTTGTATCTACTTTCTCTTCCAATAGATTTAGAGTTTCTGTTTTAATACTGAGATCTGTGATCCATTTTGACTTGAATTTGGTGCATGGTGATAGACTTGGGTCTATTTTCAGTCTTTGGCAGGTGACAAGCCAATTCTTCCAGCACCATTTATTAGAGTGGCTATCATTCTTCCAGTGAGTTTGTTTGGCCCCTTTGTCAAAGATGAGGTGGCTGAGTATGTTTGTGGTTGTGGCTGCATCTTCCAGTCTGTTCCATTGGTCCTTAGGTCTGTTTATTATCCAGTACCTGTTGATTTTATTACAATAGCTTTGTAGTATAATTTCAGGTCAGGGATTGTTAATTCCACCCGACTTGTCCTTGTTGCCCATGATTGCTTTTGCTATTCTGGGTCTGTTCTGGTTCCAGATGAATTTAAGGAATGTTTTTCTAGATCTGTGAGATATGCCAATGATAGTTTAATGGGAATTGCATTGAATCTGTACAACAATTTTGGTAGTATGGCCATTTTCACAATGTTGGTTCTTCCTATCCATGAGCAAGGAATGTTTTTCCATTTATTGAAATCCTCTTTGATGTCTTTTTTCAAAGTACTGCAGTTTTCATTGAATAGATTTTTTACTTCTTTTCTTAGATTGATTCCTAAATAGTTCAATTTCTTGGATGCTATTGTGAAAAGTATGGTTTCCTTAATTTCTCTCTCTCTGTTTGTTTTTTGTGTATAGGAAGGCTTTTGATTTGGGGGTGTTGAGTTTGTATCCAGCTACACTGCTGAATGTGTCAATTAATTCAAGGAGTCTCCTTGTGGAGTTTTTGGGGTCTCTATGTAAAGTATGTCATCTGCAAATAGTGATAATTTCACTTCTTCCTTTCTTATCCTTATTGCTTTTATTTCTTTCATCTAATTACTATGGCTAATGCTTCCAGAACTATGTTGAATAGGAGTGGTGACAGTGCACATCCTTGTCTTCTTCTTGATTTTAATGTAAAATTTCAGTTTTTGTCCATTTAGTACGATATTGGCTGTTGGTTTTTCATAGATGGCTTTGATCAGGTTGAGGTAAAGATCAACAATTCCTGTTTTCTGTAGGGTTTTTATCATGAATGCATGCTGGACTTTGTCAAAAGCTTTTTCTGCATCTATTGAGATGATCATGTCTTTTTTGTTTTTGGCTCTATTAATATGGTGTATAACATTAATTGATTTGTGAATATTGAACCATTCCTGCATTTCTGGAATGAATCTGACTTGGTCATGGTGTATGATTTTCTTGATGATTTGCTGCATTCTATTTGCTAGTATTTTATTGAGTAACTTTGCATCTGTATTCATTAGGGAGATTGGTCTATAGTTCTCTTTCTTGGTTGGGTTTTTCTCTGATTTTGGTATCAGTATAATATTTGCCTCCAGAAATGAGTTAGGGAGAATTGCTTCCTTTTCTATTTCATTCAAGAGTTTGAGGAGTGTTGGTATTAAATCTCTGAATTTCTTGTAAAATTCTGCTGTGAATCCATCAGGGCATGGGCTTTTCTTTGTCAGTAAGTTTTTAATCGCAGTTTCAATCTCATTAATTGATATTGGGTTGTGCAGGATTTTTATATCTTGTTGATTCATCTTTGGTAATTTGTACATTTCTAGGAATCTGTCTGTTTCTTCTGAGTTTTCCATCCTATCAGAGTAAAGATTTTCAAAGGTTTCTGTAGGATCTGTGATTTCATCCTTTTCATTCTTTCTTGCATGAATATGAGTTTTTTCCTTTCTTTTTTGATAAGGTTGACTAAGGGTTTATCAGTTTATTTATTCTTTCAAAGAACTGGATCTTTGATTCATTTAATTTTTGTAGGGTTTTCTTCATTTCAGTTGCATTAATTTCTGCCTTGATGTTTATAATCTCCTCCCTTCTTTGGGCTTGACTTGTTCTCTTTTTCTAAATGTTTGAGGTGCAGCAGTAGGCTATTTATTTGATGAGTCCTACAAATCCCATGAGTAGCCCCCCCCCCCCATTTTGAATATCCCTGCTGGGCTTGGTCCCTGACTGAGTGAGGTGACATTAGACCTATAAACATTTGATGCACTCAAGCGCACAGCACCTGTGCCTGTGAGTAGTTCCTGTTGTAGCCAGGGAATAGATTTAATACAGGCCATATAATTTATAGGATTATTTTATAATATTCACCCAAAAAGTCAAATTTAGAGGAATGCAGGTTATCTGTCAATGTGTTAGAGATCCAAAGAATCCACCTGAGGGCCTAACTCCCACAGCAATGTCCTACATGAATCCAGCTGAAGACCTAGAGCCCATGGCAATGTCTTATACAAGTCTGTGTCCAGGATGTGCACTGGGAAGATACAAAGATCAATGGTGGAAGCTAGAAAGTCTACTCTAGCAGAATGAAGGCTCTGTGCCACCAGGCTGAGAGATCTGCACTGGAGCCAGGAAGTGATGCTCAAAGTAAGAGCCAGAACTTCCCCAAAGAGAATTAGAACTACCCTTAGCAACAGTGAGGAGCTGAGCTCCTCCAAGGATGAGAACAGATGAGTTTATATCAGGAAAACCAGTGTGACAAGCTTCTCCAGGAGAATCAATAGCCCACCATCTCCAGTTCTCCTTCTGTGGTGTTGGCAACATCCTCAAGTGGATCACAACCAGAACCATGCTGATTCAGTTCATGAGTGTTACAAATTGACCATTCATTAATTCAGTGCAGTTCCCTCCCTTCCTCAGGATCTGAATGGCTCCTTCTCATGACTGCCACCCTCCAACACTCCTACCAAGCCCTTGGGCGAATGCCTCATCTAGGGTGAAGGGGTTCTTATGTGGACTCTTTTCTCTGAATTGTCTTTATCAGAATGCTGTCACCAGATCAACCCTGAGAGTTTGAAAGCTTGGTGTGAGAATGCAAGACAGCGCCCCACATATTAGCTGAAAAATACACATCAATAAGAACAAAGAGAACCTTGTTCGGATTTAGATATAGAGAAGGTAGATTTAGAGAAGATCAGACTTCTCTGAGTTTTCATTTGGAGAGAAGGCTATCTTTTGTCCTCCAAGGTACTATTACAGTCCTGTTATGGTTCTAATATAAGCATGTCTTTGTATCTGGAAACTGGTTTAAAGAAATGTGTCTGGTTGCCAAGTTGACAAGGGGTGGAATGTTATGGTTGATACATTGTGTCAACTTGGGGAGTCTGGAGGTTTGGGTGAGTGATTCAGCAGGAAGCCAGGATGCTTACTTTGTATATACCCTGAGCCTGTGGAAGAGAAGGGCATGCAGACTGTGTTAGAACTACATGCCCCCTGGGTGGGGGCAGGTGGTTTAAAAGGTAAGGGAGAGAAAGAGGCTGCATGCCGCCATTCCACACATTTGCTGGTTGTTTGCTGCCATGAAAAGTTTGCCCTCTGCCATGTGTCGCTCTGCCTCAGAACCAGCCAAATATGGACTGAAACCTCCACAAACTGTAAGCTAAATAAACCTGTCCTTCCTTCATTTTGGGTGTTGGGTATTTTGTCTCAGCAATGAGAAAAAAGTAACCAAGACAAGTCCCCAGCCACATCCCTCAACCCAGAGTCAGTATAAGCAACAAACTCAAACCCATTCATAACATCCTCCTCTCTTCTTAGGTCTAACATGTAGATACCAGTTCATCATGATATAATGTAACAGAATTTATTTAACTGTATCCCTCACTGGATTATATAACCTATGAGAGTAGTAGTGCTTGGGCTCCTGAAACAGTTCACAGACACTCTGAGATAAGGATGTGTGTTATTTTAAGCTGCTAAGTTTTAGGTAACATTTTTGTGCAGTAAGCGATAACTAAGGAAAAAAGGGACTGTTAATTTATTCATTTAGCACTTAGTATACCAATAAATGTTTTCTAAAGACATGAATGAATTCACTGAAGATTTGTTGGGTATGAAATAAACATAAAAGATTTACCTTGAGTGTTCAACAGAAGAGACAAAAATTCTATGAAGCCAGGAGTTACAGAGATCAACTGTGGAGCTACTGCTAGGAGCAGGTGGCAAAACGTGACTGCTGCATTGTCTGGGAGAGGATAAAGATCGAAGTGAATGAGGTGTTCATTTATAGAACAGGTGTAAGTTTGGACATCTCACCTGCTATTTGTAACACATTCTCCCTATTAGCAAGTGAGAGGTGGAGAAAAAGAGGAATGAAATGAATGAAAATGAAATGAATACTACACAGAGGACCATAGTTCCAGAGAACTCATACTGAGTATCTTCCACTATTGAAACCAGGAAGTGTGAACCCCCTAATAGGCTCCTGGGGCTTCCTGAGAGCGGTGACATTAGCTTTGTGTGAATGTACCTTGGTATCTATTCATCAGTAACATTTTTGCTATTGATATTTGAGAAAAACTGAGCAGCCTTGAAGTGAAAAGATACGAGCTTTGAAATAGGGGAGTTGGTTCCTTCAAGAGGTCAGGATGCTTAACAAACTTAATTGCTATTTAATGTATTTATTTTTGATGATTAAGAATTTCTGAAAGATTTGACCTGTGTGCCTTATATTTTTTATCTTTGACTTTATTTCTAATATGAGGCATTTTCAAGCCATTATAAGGAAATGTCTCGGTTTTACAGCTTGATTTCTGTGCTGATCACTCACAATAGAAGAGATCTGGTTAAATACTTTGCAGTGGCAACTGGGTCAAAACTCTGAACTCTGAATAACTGAAGTCTGTGTCCTCATGGGGAAGAAAAATGAAATACACTTTAGTCAATGAAAACACAGAGAAAGAGAAACCCATTGCTTCCTAATGCAGTGCTTGCCTTTTGTAGAGTTGTCTGAAAATAACCTCCTGGTCTTTGACTCCCATTTAAAGTTCAAACATGGTGCTCATGGTATAAATTACAAGGCCTTATTCTGTCATTTTTATGAAGGAGAATGATGCTATGCTTTAATGACAGTAATGACCTGCTTATTCAGAGGTGGATTTTTGATAATCTTTAACCTTGGGACCTCAGTCCAAACTTAGAAATAAGAAAAAACATCCTTGAAGGCTGACATAGTAGTTGAAAAGGCTTGCACTTAACTCCTAGGGCCATAGCTTTATTGACTTTTCTTTAACATACAATTTTTAGCAAGCTTGGTTGTCTGGTTTGCTAGCTCATAGAAGGCAAAGAACTAAAACCTGGAAGGGCAGCAGGGAAGCAACTGTTGGAGGTGACCATCGAACCAGCAGAAATGCCTGGCAGTCTCCCTGACATAGGAGACAGAGGCAAAGAAATTAAAAGGCCAATAAAGGATGCTACACATAACTGTACAGAAAATGTACAATTATGGTCAGAACCTTCTGTTGAAGAAGTAGTCATGTATAGCAGCATATACCTTTATATGAAATTGTCCTTGTCCAATTCTTTCTGCCTGTTTGCTTCTTGTTGTCATTGAAACTAGAGTGAAAGTTATATAATTGCTCTGCTCTGCAGGGTAGAGATGGTACAGAAGGAAAGAGTCAAATTCTTGGCTTTGAACTCTTGTGCATACTTCTGTGTATCCGTAGCAGAGAGAAAAGTCTTTAGAGCTACACCTTTCAATTAAAAGAGCTACAGCTTTCAATTAAAAGAGCTAGAGAATCAGGTCTAAAGAATAGATTGCATAAATTCCAAAAGCTTGTATTTAAAGAGTAAGGCCTGAAGTTTGGAAGATTTATGATCTAATGTTTGGACAAGAGCCCCCAGAATGGAAAGGGTGCCTGATGGAGTCAATACCGATGTCATTTTCCTGATCAGAGCGGATGCAAAAATTGGAGGAGCCCATGACTTTAATGACTACTGAGGTCCCTGAGAGGAGTCCAACCCCTACTGCCAACATCTGTGTCTTGCTGAGAGGAGCAGTGTTTAAAATCTCAGGTAAATTTAAGCAATCTGAGAGCAGTGTCTTTTGCCCCAATGTGTGGAATAGGAATGATGTGAGACTCTTAGGGACGTCATGCATCTCACAGGACACAAACAGACTAGCAGGTTTTGCCAGACACTAGTCTTTCAGGGTTTTATAGTGTAAGGACCCATCAAAAATGTTTCTGTGACCACCCCCACCTCCACATCACCTCCCAGGTACTCCCACAAAGGGCCTGCAGAGCCAACATAGTCTTTGCATTGGGGGACAATGTATGCGGTCCTGGCTGCCACAGGCTGGGGCCAGAAGCCCTAAAGACAATTCTGGAAAAGACAGTAAGGCAAGGCTGTGAGGTGGTGGTTATAGAAATTAGTTTAATATAGTTATTCCAAAATGTATACACACATCAGTGTATCACATAGTACTTCATGTATATATGCATTTATTACTGCCGATGAAAAATAATTTTTAAAAAGGAAATGGGGTAAGTACGTGACAAGCATGTGCTTCCCTGCTGCACTCTGTTCTGGAGCCAGTGGGCGCCCTGTGAGGCAGGAAAGGGAAACAAGTGAGAGGAGCAAGCCCTGGAGGGAGTTAAAGTTACCTTTCGCTGGCCAAGGTGAAGACGCAGGCTCACCCGATAAGGTGCATTTACAGTTACAGAGAAACAAGGAGTATTGTAATTTCTGCACGTTGCAAGTGCGTAGTAAATAATGCGAAAAACTTTTCACATAAAATGGTTAAAATGAAGAAAAAATGGGTTGACACAGAAAAGAAACTAACATTCAGTTGGAAGGATTTCCTTTTGTAGGACATCTTATCTTCTCACAATATCACTAACACCACAAATAAAAACAAGCCTCCCATGTGTGACATAAAAGTGGCACTTGCCTTCCTGTAGCGGCCTACCTCTCCTTGTTTCATGGCAGAGCCCGCAGGCTATTCCCCTTAGAGACACCTGCAGTTAGAGAAAAGAAAAGCTCCAGACTGCAAGTAATTAGAAGCACCAGTAGCACAATAATGTGTGCTGCTGGGATGTGACACAAGTACTAAGGATACTGAGTCCTAGAAAGGAAGAAAGTCGTCACCTGTTTTTATCCAGTGTTGCAAAGGTACGTATCTCAGTCTATCCATTCCCCACACATGTATTCCAGCAAGGGAATGCATTTTCTTAGCCACTCACAGTCCGCTCAACCCTCTTCCCCTCAGCAGCAGTTTTCATGCCTGATTAACACTCAGATGGCATTTTCTGCATTAACCTTGTGATGTCTGAGAGGGAGGACAGAGAGAGACACTGCCTTGCCCGAATGTGTGCACATAATCCATAATGAGTAACTGCAGCTCCTCGGTGACCATGATGGGGCGTCACAAGGAAAGTGAAGGTGCTGAGTCCTAAGCAGTAATATATTACTAGCTAGCTAAGCACACAATTTAAAACACCAGCAAAAACCTTCTTCCTTTGGCTCAACACAGGTGTCTTATTATTGTACCCATTCTGATTCAATTTCAAGGAGACTTAGTCCTAGCTGTCCTCAACATCCCTTTCTCAGGGAGCATTAGTGTAGGTTACATGGCGAGTAAACTCTTTGGAGAGTTTCTCCACTTGTGTCCTACTCTTGCATGTGGGGCCTTTCAGGTATCATCATGACCTTCTGTCTTCTCCATGCACCAACAGAGCTGTGCAGGGGGCAGGGTCTGGGATCAAGTTTTCATAGTAGCTTCTGTCAGGGTTTAAGTCCACATGTTCAAAGCCTGCAGTACTTCTGGTATTTTCCAAAAGATGGAAAGTTAATCAACTCCAGAAACCTAATCTTGGATAGACACAACTTGTTTTCTCCTAAAATGGAACTAAATAGGACTACTGACATATTTAGATAGCAATGTCTTGTTTCGATATTTCATGAAGAATGATTTACCCCTGAATTGTGCCCATTACTTAGTACTTTACATTGTGATAACAGTGTATCTCATGAAATGTTAAACAGGGTGTTATCATTGCTTGAGTCACCTGTGAATCTTGTAGAATTGTAGACTGATTTCTTGGTGCTTGAGTAACACCTGTGATCCCATAGATCTAGCAAGTTCACAGGTGATAGTGATAGCCCATGAACCACATTCTACTTGTAAGGCTAAAAACAGTCATTGTGATGGGAGAAGAGATGAGAAAGCTGTAAATGTCATGTTTGTTTATAAAGCATTATTCTTGCCTCACCTCTGGTAGGGTGTCATATTTATTTCTCTGAACCTCTCTCTATGAAGTTGCCATAACCTCTATCCCATGCTCAAAGCTACAGTAAATAATGGAAATACAGAAAACTTTAATTCTTACTAATGCTGTAGTAACATAGTGGTGTCCATGTAAATTCTTTGTCTCCATACATTTGGCCTAAGTTGGAATAAATTGGTTCAAATTCCTTCTTTTCAACTGATCTGTTCATTAACATCCATACTATTAAAGTATTTCAATTAGTAAGCAATTTAAAGTGAAATTTTCAACTACTGAGTAGCATAAGTGGGAAAATAATGAGCAATTCAGCTCATCAAATACTTATTGACTGAATTCTTTATATCAAACCCCATAGGTACCAAGGTGCAGAGATAAATGAAAACTGGTTGAATTCATTTAACTCTATGAAACCACATTGTTTATATGAATAAATGATGTATACATTTACTCAGTTCTATTTTCCATTTCATATTATTTTGTTTTTACGTTTATATTAGTGTATATTAATTTTTAGAAAATGTTGGGTTTCCCTGTGGTATTTTCCTTATCCAACTCTTAATAAAACTTACATTTGGTAATAGTTTTTATCTGATCTTATTATAACAATAACTGTAGAAATATAATTCCTAAAAACTATTAGTCCTCAGCCCTATGAAGCATTTCCTCATGGTAAAATGGTGAAACTACTTTCCCTAAAATGTGATTTAGTGGTTTTTGCCACTTAATTATCTAGCATATGTACATATGTTGCCTGTATATTGATGTACACATTTGGGGAATGATATTAAACCACAGTTATAAATGGAGTCCAACACACCATAAGGGAGGATGAGGGAGATGAAGATTGTATGAAGTTTGAGATTACCAGCCCTTTGTTGGATATTTAGTCAGCTTGCCAATATTCTTTATGATGGCTATGGTCTTGATGGCTGCTTTAAAGAAAAAATATCCTAATTGTGTGATAATTGATATTTTCTTTTCAAAGAAGTGTTTCTGAGCTGAATTCAATTTCAGAAAAATGTTAAAATAACTCCCACAGATAAATCTCTGCTGGATGCTTCTCTGTAGAAGAGAAAACATGGATTCTTTTCCCCTAACAGTGCAAACTTCAGTGAAGAAAATGATTTTAAAGCAAAGTGGAACAAAGAAAAAGACTTAATGTGTTATGAGATTCTACAGAGATAGTGATAGCTGTGCTTGGAATTAAAACTGTTGATCTGGTTAATTGTTTAGAATTTAATGGGAAAGGTAGATAATGGGAGACAAGAACATAAGATTTTGAATTAGGATGGTTGAGAGAAAAAAGGAGATAAGAAAAGTGGAACAAATTGCAGAGGGAGAGTCTGTAGAGGGAGAATCTGCCAGAATTTACAGAATATGAGGATGAAGAGAATATGACACCTACATTCAAACCACAACAGAGGTTTGCTCCTAAGACCTGCTTGGTTTGTTCTCCATCAGATTAAGAAGAAACAAGCCTAGTTCAGAGGCTAAGTAAACTTATACTTGATTTAAAGTGTTTCCTCCATTTGTCCATCTTCACTTCCTTTCTTGACTTTCTAGATTAGCATGCTGAAGTTGGAAGCCTCTCACTCCAGAGGTGGTGGATATGGCCCTCTTCTCGCTTCTTTCCCAACTTTCGTGACAGCGATAATCCAAGTATTCTTCAAACTCTGCTGCTGCCAATCGTCACTAAGAAACTTCTGTACTAAATATGGTGGAATGAATTGCTGTCTTCTGTTTATGTGTAAAACACATAAAATATTAAATTTACCATCTTAACCATATTTAAGTGTACAGCAGTATTAGCTTTGTACACAGTGTTGTCCATCAGATCTCTAGTACTTCGTCAGCTTGCACAACTGAAGTTCTGTTTACACTGAACAATTCCTCTCTCCCACATAAGCCAGTAGAAACTGGTGTTCTACATTCTATTTATAAGTATTTAGCAATGTTGGATACTGCATGTAAGTGCAATAATGCAGAATTTGTGTTTTATGAGTGGCTTATTTCACATCTCATAATGTCCTTGAGTCATGCATGCTACCTCTTATGATTGGGTTTCTTTTCTAAGGCTGAATAATATTTCTTTGTATAAACATACCACATTTCCTTCATCTACACATCTACCAATGGACATTTACATTGATTTCACCTTATGACTACTGTGAATAATGCTGCAGTGTATGTAAGTGTGCAGATATCTCTTTGAGATCTTATTTTCAAACCAGAAGAAATGTGGTTGAATATTGATCATATGCTGGCTATAGTTTCAATATTTTGAGGAATCTGCACATTATTTTTCTGAAAAGTTACACTATTTTATATTCCTATGAATGTGGACAGTGGTTTCAATTTCTCCATATCTTCACCAGTATTTATTTTCTTTCTTTTTATTTTTTTACTTTTCATAAGTCTAAGCCTCAAGTTTGTCTTTCTTTATATAATGGAATACTCTTTTTCTTCTTTGAAGTAATGGCTGTCTTACTGAGTGTGGGGGGATTTTTTCTTGTGCTTCTAATTTGCATTTCCTTAAGATCAGTGATGCTGGACATCCTTTCATGTTGTTGGTCACTCGTATAGTATCTTGGGAAAACTATTCACGTCCTCTGACCATTTCTTAATTGGAAATTTTTTGTTATTGTTGATATATTTATTTGGTACATAGTTTATATTTTCTCCTGTTTGATAAATTGTCTTTATACTCTGTTGGTTGTTTTCTTTCCTACGAGTTTTTAAGTTTGATGTAGTCCCATTTATCTATTTTTTTAATAGTGCCTTTCTTTCTTGTATGGTGGGAGGTGACATTTTAGGCTCTCAGATGGTACTTGCATGTTGACGGGGAAAGACAGATTACAACTTCTGAGTCACATGATACATGAGACCTGATATTTTGTCAGCATTTTGCCATTATATTCTCAATTTCCCTTAATACAAGTTACTTTACCAATAGCAGATTCTTCTGTAGGATCTTTAGAAGGACAGTCTTCTGTTTATTTGGCAAGGTGGGACACATATTTCTGCTGAGGTTATCATTGACAGGTAAGAATTAGGTCAGAGGACTGTAGCTAATGTTTCTCTTGTATGTAACACCTTTTTGTTACTTTCTGCACAGAACAGCAAAATTCAATCAAGGGGAGAACCCAAAGTTAATTAATGAGTACCGGCAAATCGACCAGAAATCATAGTGGAGTCGCATGTTGTCCCTCCACTGATTGGAGCTGCAAATAGAGCTGCTTAATGCAGTTGATGAAATTGTCACTGCAAGCAGGCTTTTTCTCAGTTTACTAAATGTATTGACTGTAGGATATAAATAAATCCCTTGCAAACAGATTTAAATGCATCATAATTACTAAAACAGCTGTCCACTTTTCTCTCTAATCTCTGAAGAGAGAGGGTAACACCTGTCACTGTCTTGTGCTTCCAGAAAGAGACACACAGCGACACCTCAAGATCTCCCTTACCACCTCCCATTTAGCAGGGCCCCTTCTACTTGCCACTTGATAGATACAAAAAGCAAGAATAGTTTCACCTGTCAGACACCATTTCCCAATAAAAATGATGAAAGGTTCTGAGAAGAAAAGAAAAATTTCTAGTTAGCCTTTTACTCATTAAGGTGGATCCAACAATTTCCCATCCTTTCTGGTGAATGACAGGTATGCGGCACGTACTCAAGGACTAATAAAAGAGCTTGGTTTAGGCTTGGAAGTCTGTGCTAAAGTAATGTCATTGCTGTAGTCAACTGCAGACCAAGATCATGGGTTTCACCTAAAAGTTGTTCACTGAAAAGAATTGGCCAGACACTTCTTGACATTCCTTGGGAAAGACTATGTTATACATCTATGGCTTCTTCATGGTGGCCTCAATCACAAAGGTCCTATTGTGCCTGAAATGGTTTCTTCTCCCCACTCTGTCATTGGGCTGCTTTCATCTTTTCACAATTGGTTGGCAAATTAAAGACACCGCTGTTCATAAGTTCCTGCTATCTGCGGTGGGTACAGTGAATGCAGGGCATGTTTATATCCTGTAGGTCAGTATATCACTTTGTAGCATATTCACAGATGCCACTCAGAATATCTCCACCTAGGAACTATAGTAAGTAATGATTCTATGGGCAAAACTACGTGGAAAATTAAAGGCACCATGAAAAAAAAGATATATCTTTTCTCATCCCAATGTTAAAGCATATTAGATTGGCTCTTGTGGTACCAAAAATTAATATTTTACCAGAAAGACAAAGTCATGTGATCAAAAATGCGATTCAAGGAAATATTTAGTACCTGTTATAGAACCACCTTTCTGATGGTGAAAACACTTTATGAAAAACAAACAAAAGAAAATGAGCACAGCAATAAAATAAGAACGTGGAGAAATCTGGACTAAAACTCTATTAACAAGATGAAGTATGGTCCTGGTGTTTTACAGCTGCCAACAGTACAATTTTTCATATATCTTGGAATACTGCTTGAATGCTGGTTTTACTGAAAAATCTGTAAACGGAAATTAGTTAGACAGGCAGTGTACAGAAAATAATCCCTAGGGCTACAACAATTCATGACCCTTAGCTCGAGGGATTCTCCACTTGATCTGTAATGTAACTCACATTTTAAAATTCAGATATGAAAATTGTGACTTGGAGATTATTTTTTAAAAATATAATGGAATATTATTCAGCTATAAAGAAAGACAGTTTTGGGGACTTTGTAGGCAAACGGTCAAAATTGGAAACCATACTTATAAGTGAAATAAATCAGCAGTACATGAGCAGGCAACGTATTGTGCCACTGGTGTAAGAACCTGAGGGTGGGAATATAAACTAAGAGACATGAAGGAAATCTGTTCAAAAGCAAAGAACAGATGGGACGAGGGAAAGGAGAAAACAAAGAGGGAAAAATGTATGTATGTATATATGTAGATACATATGTGCAGGAGGGCTAACATGGTTCTACTATTGTCTTATGTCACTTAATGCTAAGGAATAGTTGATGACTGGTTATTTGATCAATCTTGTATGTCTGTATGTGTTATCCTGAGCATACACTTTGAAGATAGCAATATGCAATGCAGCAACTATTGTTGGTTTTCTGTGGCTTTGTCTATAATTCAATTCTGATCATACTGTTATTGTACTACTTTTTGCCTCTTTGTTAATGCTTTCTGGTTTCTTTTTTTTTTTTTTTCCTGTTGTTGATGTAGTTCTTTTTCTATCACACTTTAAAGGAAGGGAAAGAAAGGGAAAGGGAAGACAGGAAAAAAAATATGTAAGAAAGTAAGTATGTATGTACAGCATATCTTACATAGTTGTACTACTGAACTAGGTCACTTCATAGTAAGGAATAGTTGATGATTAATTGATTGATCAGTTTTGCATGTCTGTATCTTTGTTCCTGAGTATACACTTTGAGGTTATCAATTTGTGAAGCAACAACCATTGTTGATTCCCTGTCACCTTGTCTGTAGATCAGTTTTGATTGTATTATTCTTATGCTAAAAAAAAAAAAATAGCTGTAGAGTTTTAGGTGGTTGCAAACAAATAATTAGGGAAGGTACAAGTATCCTTCCCCAGCTTTCACTTCAAGTTAATTAACATCTTGCATAATAGCAAAGTAATAGCCAAACCAAGAAACTGGCATTGGAAAAATCATATTGCATAGAACTAATTTAGATTTCACTGGTTATATATTCATGGAAGCTTAATAAAAATTATTATAATTGTTTCATAGTCCGGATCTAGAGCTTTGAAACCTGAAAATCAAATTGTCTAGAATTTGGTATTTGCTGTTTTGGAAGAGGCTTGCACATATCGTGGTGTGCTAAACCCCACTCAGTCTCACTCTGCCAAGTCATCACTCAGAGTGCCGGGCTAGCAAGATTTCTCTGATCTCATGCTGAATGGCAGCCAAAATCATAATAGCAGCCTTGTATTCATCATACTGTTTATTTCAACTAAGGGAGAAAAAGGACAAGCAGTCTTTGATATTCTTGGAAGGTGCGCATAACACTATTAGTCACCCAGTTCAACTGTTTTGGTTTTTGTTTTAAAACATGAATGCAATTACCTTGCTGAATGGTATGAGGCTATGCATTGTAATTTATTCTTAATTTGGTTTGTGTTTCTGTGTTCTGATATGAGGCTTCACGTGGCCTCCCATATTCTTCATTCTCCCAGTTCTTAGGAGTGTTATAAAACATATTCAGGGCTTGGGATATAGCTGAGCGGCATACGTGCCTGCCTGGAAAGTGCAAGGCCCTGAGTTTGGTTCCAGGTACACAGACAAAAAGACACTGAGAAGAAAGTGCTCAGCCTGGCACACAATAGGAGCACAGTTCGTTAGGTGGTGTGTCACTCGTTTTATTTGCTTCTTGGCACCCACCAGAAGTCTCGTTTTCCTCTTTCCTAAGCTGCAATCGCCGAACTTTCTCCGGTTCCTGCACTGGAGGCTTAGACACGGTTCACTTTACCGCTTGAGGATTTCCTTATCTAGAAAGTGAGACCAGGTCAGTTTATCTGAACTTTATATTCTATAGTTGGGTAATTATCTTGTTAATTATAACTCCTACAAGTAAAAATAACTTCAAAAATATCTATTGAAATTAGTCTTTGTTGAGTGATTATTATATTTTGGAATAAATCTGTATTTATTCATCAAGATGATATGTTTCTTATAACAATTCACATACTGTACAAGTTTTGTTTTTGTAGAAAGCTAAATCTTGCTGAGGATATAGCTCAGTGGCACAAGCACCTGCCTGGAAAGTGCAAGGTCCTGAGTTCAATTCCTGGTACCAAAAAAAGGAAAGCTAAATCTTACAATTTTTCCTACATTTCTTTGTCCCATCCTGTTGTTTGACTATGTAGAAATGAGCACAAACAGGAATACTTAGCAGTTTGTAGTCATGTGCTTTATAATTTCCAAACATTTCAATCTCGTAGTTTTAATGTTGCCAACATTTCACAGTTAAAATACTGTGGGTAAGAGAAGATTTTTTTCTGTTAACCCTCTCTGTTCACCCAGCTGATAATTGGTTTTCTCTCCCTAATTTTATCTTAATGCTCATTTTTTGTTTATGCCTTTCACTTGGTTTTTCTGTCTTTTCAATTCCATCTACTGTTATTCAAGGTATGTCCAAATATCCCTAGATTCTGCAAGGTTTGTTACAATAAAAGAAATTTGTGTTATTTAGCTTAATCAAATAACTTTATATTTGTTAATATTTGCAGTTCCCTTCATGAGTCCCTCTCCACTTTGTGAAAACTAAGAATATGATCTGAGTTTCCATTGCTTTTCTCCCGAAGCAAAAAATTTTAGTAACAATGCTCTGGGAAAGTTATAGAAAACCAAGAAAGTTCTGACAGTTGAATAAGCAACAGGATATAATTTTCCCTGTTGTTCTTGTCTTCAAACTATTGGTGAAAAAAAACTATTGAGGACTAGAAATAGATAATACAAAGACACACATCTGTTGGTGGAGTGGTTTTAGCAATTGGGTTCACACTCATAGGCCTATTTTGAAACTTACCTCCTTCCATTCTTCTTTTGTTTTCAGTTTCAATAGTTTTTAGGAGCAAATACAATATGATGGCTAGGAAGAATAGTGAGGTAAGTGAACCAATCACTTTAAGTTTTGATTTCTTCACCAGTAAATGAGGATAATACATTTTCCTCTTGATCTTCTTAGTATTAAAGGTAAAATGCTTAGCACAGTGATAAAAGTGCTAAAACAAACACTGTAGGTGCTAAATTATTAAATAAGTATTCAGACATGAACAAGACATATTCACTGCCCTTAAGGAGCTCAAAAGCTAGAGGTGGGAATGTCTACCTATTTACATATCTATTTACATTATTTGGAAAAGAATTTGAAATACACTAGAAACACATGACATACTATGGCAGACAGGAAAAAAATGATTCATTTTGATAAGAAACCAGGGAATAGAGTAGGCTAGAGCAGTAAGATCAGATTTCCAAAGTATTTGATTTATTAACAGAGAAATATGGTGGCCAGCAAGGGCATGCTGGTTACACAGAGAATGATAAAATCACACGGCCTTATTAGAAAGGAGAGAGAAATATTAGTGAGGATGACACATGTTGATCCAAGGTGATTGGCAAAGAATGGCATGAGGAGGTAAATGGATTGAGTATAGATAAGAAATCTGGTCATAAAAGGAAGGTAAGATGACTGGAAACTTTGATTAATACTTGGAGAAGATGTTGGCGTACTTGTAGACAGAGTGCAAGGACACATGCTGGAGGTAAAAAGACAAAAAATAGGATGCATGTAGAGGGTGTAGGAAGCTATGAAATGAAGAAGCATGGGGAACGTTGGCCCTGGGTAGAAGGAAGGGTATATCTTTTTATGGCCTGCTAAAGAAAAGAGGTAAAAATAGATGTCTTGTTCCTGTTCATTGAGACACAATGCCCAACTCTCACAATTCTGAAGGAAGAGAGGTTTATTTGGCCTCACGGTGTCAGAAGTTTCAGTCCATCCTAGGCAGGCTCACACTCAGAAATGGCGTGGGGGACGGTCCTCTCGTGGAGGAGAGCGGCTGTGAACGGGGCCAGGAGGCAGTGTGCTGGAGGAGCAGGACGGAAGGTACTGAATACCTTGAAGCCCCGCACCCGGTGTCCTGGTGGAGCCTCCCACCAGGCTCCCCTCCTCACAGCATGTTTGGTACATTCAGCACAGCACTGCGGCTACCCAGTCACCTTCCAAACACGGGAGGCTTTGGAGGACATTGTAGATCTAAACCACAACAGCAGAGTTCAATTCAGAGGCGGAGGAGCAGGAAATTGGATATTCACGGTCATCGAAATATTTTTGTTACTTTAATGTACTACGATACAGGGTGTGAATGGTCCTTTGAGGGATTAAAGAAAGTGATGGATCACTAGAAAAGCCATTTGAGAAGTCAACTCGGAATGAATGAATGGATTATAAACAGCAACGACAATTTACTTGTGGTTATAAATCTCTCCTGGCTAAGACTCATTTCTTAATTTGATAGATTATCTTCAGCTGGTTTTGACGTTTCTTGCAAAGACCACTGTTTGAAGGTGTCAGTCTTTAAAAAAAAAACAAAACTCTTATTCAGCACTTAATGTAGTCTAGGCACTAAAATAATAATAACTGATCTTTATCGTGTGCTTACTGGATGTTAAACACTTTGTATCTGTTATTTCTCCTAAAAGCCTTTAGGCCAGTACCATTTCCTCCTCATATTTCAGGTAACAAGTCATTAAAGTAAAAAAATAAGTCGAGGTCAGAAATCTATGTATTAGCAAGATGGCATTTGGACCCAGGCAGTTTAGCTTCAGAACCTATGCCCTCAACTTTTATATTTCTCCTTCCGGTATACTGTAAACAAACTCTTAAACTTGAACTTAAACTCTTAAACTCTTGACCTTTAGAGCTTATAGTCTGGGGCAAAATGCGAAACACATATATAATTAAAACAATTCCAAATTGTGGAGAATAGTAGGAATGAAGTTGTTGGAATATAAAGTATGGATAATTGACCAGAATTAATGAGAGGCAGTGAGAAGAAATCTGTTTTTCAAAAGGTTGTCAAGGAAGTCTCTAGGAAGAGGGACAGTTTAAAGTGGATTCTGAGTGTTGAGAAGGGGTTAGCCAAGCACTACAGCATGAAGAGAGAGAGAAACAAAAGCGTGAGATAAAGAGAAAGAGCTAGGTAGATGTTACATCAACTAAGGCCTTGGGTTTGGGGGTTTAGCTCAGTATTAGGGCTCTTCCCTAGGTATGCCTCAGCCCCTAAATTCAATTTTCCAGCACTGCAAAACCAAGCGAAGCCACGCCAAGCCAAGCCAAGCCAAGCCAAGCCAAGCCAAGCCAACAAAACAATCAGTTAGTTGTTGAAGTCTTGATAATCATACTAAAGCGTTACTATTCTAAGTGATCATAAGAGTATAAGGAGTTTAGTCAGGGAAGGGCCACAGTCTGGTTACATTTTAAGTCAGTATCTCTGGCTGCTTTCTGAAAAGAATGGGTGGAATGTAAAGTTGCTCCTTGACACTGGTAGGGGATGCAGCGATGGTCACCTTGACTAGGAGATGATAAGAAGAGAAATGATGCCCCAGGTGCTGTGAAGGAAAAGCCACCTGGGCTTAGAGAGGGGAGGGAGAGGAGGTTGTAAGAGTGCAATAGAGGGTTTCGGCCCAGTGGACAGGGGTTCAGTTTTCTAATGTGGGGAAGCTGGAAGTGTGAAAAATGCATAACTTCTTTTAAAAAATTAGTGTGTTTTTACGATATATAACAGTCACACTGATATACCCTATTGTCACCATTTCCAGCCCTTTACCCACCTTTTTACCCTCTCTTTCCCCTTCCTACAATCCCTTCCCTACATCCAATAAGCTGCCCTTTGTTTCCTGCTATCTTCCTTTTGTTTTGCTCTTTTATGTATCTGTGTTTTATCTTTCTCATGTAAGAGAAACAATGCAATACTTATTTTGTGTAGGTCTTATATCACCCAACACTACCGTCTCCATTTCATTCTTCTCTATGGGTGAATAGCATTCCATTGTGTATGTACACGTGTTCTTCATCCATTCTTCTATTGATGGGCATCTAGGCTGTTTCAAGGCATAGCTATTGTGAGTTGTGCTGCCACAAACATGAGTGTGCATATCTATTGTGGTTTATATTTAGATGTCACCCAAGACCTTCATGTACTTCTAGGCAGGGCTTTTGGCAGGTGGTTGGACTATGGGGGCTTATAGCTGACTTGCTTTTAGAAGGTGGGTGTGTTGGAAGAGACAGGTTATTGGGCATGTGGCCTGCGAGGGTTTACCTCTCTCTCCAGCTTCTCTCTTCACTCTCTGCTTCTTGCATACCATGGCGTGAGTAGCTTTCCTCAGCTACCCCCCTCTGCCATGGAGCCACTGGGCTAAGGATTGAAAACTCTACAAACTCAGCCTACAAACTGTGAGCAAAACAAATCTCTCCTCCTTTAGGTTGTGGGTGTTGTGTATTGTGTCTCAACAACAAAGAAGTGACTAAGTGTATCACTATAGTATGCGATGTTTTCACTCTTCAGAGACAGACCCAAGAGGGATATGGCTGGTTACAGGAATTTCTGTTATTAGTTTTCTGACTAATCTCCATCCTGATTTTCATGGTGGTTGTGGTTTACATTCCCATCAACAGTGCGAGAGAATTCCTTTGCCCATAAGTTCTCCAGTACTTGTTGCTCTTTGTTTTCTTCGTGATAGGTATTCTGACTGGAGTAAGAAGAAACGTTGGTGCTGTTTTCGTTTGCATTTTCCTAATGGCTAAAGATGATGGAACTTTTATCATGTGCTCTCAGAGATGATTTTGGAGTATGCTACATTTAATGAACTCAGAGATATTCAAGGGGAGATATGATATGGTCACTGGAATGTGCAAATCTAGAACCTAGAGGTAAGTCACACAACTACTAAATTTCACGTGCTGTGAGAGGTGGGACATTAATGATTTTAGTTTGTGGCTCTAAAAAAATCTAGAAAAGTACTTTTTGTTTCGATAATGAGTTCAGGATGTACCTTGGAATTTTAATTTGAATCCAGTGCTTCAAGTATATTGTAGTAATAAGGTCTTACTAACTGCCACAGTGAGAACAGGCAGTGTGCCATGTGTGTAAGTGCGGTCAAATCATAGACTCTTATTTCTTGGTAGACATTTGAGGGTACATGCAACATCTCTTTTTGTTGCTTGACTTACTGCCTTCCCTGCCTTTCTCCTTCTCTCCCTCTTTTCCTCCCTTATTTCCTCCCCCTCTTTGTATCTTTCTCCTTTTCTCTATTTTTCTCCTTTCTCTTTCCTCTTTGTCCTTCCTTCCTTCCTTCCTTCCTTCCTTCCTTCCTTCCTTCCTTCCTTCCCCATATTAAGAAATGAACCTAGGGCTTTCACATTGAGCTATATCCTCAACCTTTTCATTTATTTTTATTTTGAGAAAGGATCTTGCCACGTTGTTAAATTACCCAGGCTGGGTTTGAACTTGATTCTAGGAGAGCCAACAGCTCCTTACAGCTTCTGACAGCACCCAACAGCTTCCACTCAGCTGTTCCCATCATCTGAGGAGCTCAGGACCTTGCTATCGCTGTGAATGGCTTTGGTTCACTTTGGGTGAGCTTTGGTCATCGCTTTGAGCATCCCTTCCTGGCTGTGGAGGGGAAGATGGTGCATTGCTTAGTCTCCTGGAGAAGCTTGTCACATTGGCTTTCCTGATAGAGCTTCACTGTCCTGATCATTGGAGGGGGTTGGAACATCATTATTGCTGAGGATGGTTGTGGTACTTTTCAGGGGAGCTCTGGTTCTTTGAGCATCGTTTCCTGGCTCCAGTGCAGATCCCTTAGCCTGCTAGCACAGATCCTTCATCTCACTGGCACAGACTTTCTCGCTTCCACCACTGACCTTTTATCCTTCCCAGTGCAGATCCAAGGACAAGGCCTGCATGAGACATTGTCATGGGCTCTAGGCCTCCAGCTGGATTCATGGGTGTCATTGTTATGAGCTTTAGGTCTTCAGCTGAACTCATGCAGGACATTATCACGGGATGCAGGCTCTCAGCTGGATTCTTTGGTTTTTAGTGTGTGGAGAGATTTTCTTCACTCTCTTTATGATTATTTGGGTAACTGTTATAAATAATCTTATAAAATATGTTTCCTGTATAATATTGTTCCCCTTGCAAAACCCCAAACGATGATAGACATGCAAAAAAGGCCCACTTTCTTGCTAGTGAAAACACTTCATATGTGTTCGTTCATTCTCCATTGTTTTCAGCCAGACACCCACATTTTTCACACATTCTTCACATGTGTCTCTAGTCCCGTTAGCATCTTCCCTGGGGAGACATGCCTATAACCACTGCACAATGAAGTATAGTAATACTGATTTCATCAGTATGAAATGAATTGGAATTATTGATTCCAATATTTTAGATATTCTGCTCTTATTAATCCATCCTAAAACTACATTAGTTTCTTTGACAGATATCATCTAGTGACTGAAACTTTTAAAAATGATAAAAATAGCAATAATGGTAGGAGAAGTAGCATTGATTCAGTGTTAGTTATGTGCTAATCAATTTACTAAGCCGTAGTACTTTAACATTTAAATTTATTGTCAACCAAAATGTAATGTCTTTTTACACACTGCTCCAATCCACATCTTTCCCAAACTATATTTGAATACATAGGTTCTGGACCCAGAAGAAGTACTGTACATTTTCCTTTAGAATTTAATTTTATTTGGCTCACACTTTCAACCCAAATTCCACCTTAAATTCCTTTTATTTATAAGTTTTCAAAATACTCTTCTATTTTAAGCTGCGCTATTAATTTAAAAGAAAATTAAGCAAGACAAGATCAAAGGTCTAACTATTTATCACACCCCTTGGAACTTTTTAATGAAGTGATAAGAGTTCTCTGTAAGAATCATTTAATTCCCAAGTCATTTAACTCTAGTTTTGTCCCATCTCATCCCCTGTAAGCAGACTTGCTCCTTCCTTAGTCTTTCCCCACTCAGTAAGTAGGTTTACTGTCTGATCTAGCTGCTCAAGACTGCACCCTGGGAGCCATCTTTAATTACTTCTTGCCTTTTCTTTTCCATATCCAATTTATCAACAATTCCTGCAAAACTTACTGTGTAGAGTTTCATTCGTTCTCATCTCTCCAACCTTAGCCCTGCTACACATCGCTGCAACTCTCTTCTCCAGCCCTGCCGCTCCTGTCCTGCATGAGCTACTTGCATAATGCAGAGTATGTTAGATGCTGTCACTGCCCTGTCTAAAGTCCTCAACTGCCTTTCCAGCTCCCTTCATATAAAATCCAAAGTTTTGGCTATCCCTTATAGCATTCCGAACTCTGGCCTTTCATATCATAAGTATCACTTTCTTTGGCTTTTTCTTCCTTGAAGAAACCAAGCTTGTTCCATTTCAGGTCTTTATTGCTTCTTTCCTGTCTGAAGGACTATTCCTTTTCCCTGTTCTTCACACAGCTTTCTCTGTGAAGCTTAATGGCTCAGGTCAAATATTCCAAGGTTTACGTTCAGATCAAGTATGACCTCCTCAGAGAGACTATCTTCCATATACTTCTCCCTCGATATCCCCTTGTTTGCTTGATTTCTTTATGTCAGCTATCAGCATCTGAAATTATTTTATTTGTCTATTGTCTGAATTCTTCTCTTGGCTACAAGACCTTCAAATGTTGGTATCTTTCCTGTTTTGTGCATCATTTTTTCACTGGTACCCATAAATGATGCATAATAGGTACTTAGAAAGCATTTGTTAGAAAGATAAACAGCTAATTTTATTAACAACCAACTCATTTTTGGGTCATTTTGTCCACAGAAATGAGTTCATCAAAATGTAGTTTTTATATATCTATTTACATAATTGATTCTACTTATATATCTACCAGTTAGAAACCTTTCCCAGAAAAGAATGGTTTTAAATGGATGTGACTTTTCTTAACAAACTCTTTAGTCAAGTTATGAATTAAATTAAGGCAGTCTGTAAACTTCCTAACAATATGTGCAATCTTGTGTGTGTGTGTGTGTGTGTGTGTGTGTGTGTGTGTGCGTGCGTGCATATTTTTGGGGGATTGATGTCCATCTGATATTGTAGTTGTCCATCACACATTTTGGGACAGAGATATCTATAACTTGAAACAGATTTACAAAATACATTTTATCATTCATGAAAGGCCACTTGCATCTGCTCTAGTCATTCTCTCATGCTTTACTTTCGTAATCGGATCCTTGCCTGGAATTTAAGTCTGCACTAAGTACACCTTACCTCTGAGTAACAGAAACTCCCATTTACAGTCTCCAGTGTTCCAGTAACTTTCACTTTCTGCACAGTTTTCTAAAGATTATCCAGGGGAGTTTGACCATCTCAAGTGAAAATTTGCTCAGTAACCTGAAATCCAATCCTCAGGTCAAGAGATTTGAACTTACACATAGCCCGTAGACACTGCTTTTCAACTCTTCCTCTCCTCTGCAGCTTCAATTTCCACATCCCCAGTGTATGTCTACTCATTTCTGGCTAAATATCTTTTCCCTTGCCCATAAGCACAAAAGCAAAATAGGAGTCGAGAAGTTCAGTTTTCTTTTTGTCGCCTGTCAACAATGCACCATCAGCTTCAACTAGCAGGTGTACTCTTCCTTTCTGAACAGCTTTCTTTCTTTAAAGAAACATATTTCTAGGAAGCCACTAAGAAGTCTATGAGTGAGACAAAAGAAGAAGGGAAACAGAAGGAACACTGTTATAGAGCTGTATGAAAGACCACCCAGGGTAAGCAATCCATGGGTAGTGGTGTGTTTTTGACGTAAGTCACAGACCTGGGACAGAATAAAGCAGTATGAGGCAGCTTTTAGCCATGAGATGCAAGTACATTCACCTGGCCACCAGCAAATGACTAACAGTTATTACTACTTTTTAGAATATAAATTGCCTGGCAGACTAGGATGGTAACCTGCCAGGGGTTAGAAGACTATCCACATTCTGGCATTCTAGCTTCTGCTTTTTCAGGGAAAATATATCCTTAGATTATGGAGAAATCTATATGCTTGATTTTCTGATTTTTTATTGCTTCTTTTTTTTCCTTATTGTTTCTTCAAGGCTCTGGTGGAGAATGTAGACCAAAGTAGAGGTTGAGTGAGGTAAGAGGCCTGGTGAGCAAGTAAGAAGATGCAAATATCAGAGGGTGGGCAGTGGGAGTTCATGAACTGAATGTGGGAGCTCATGGTTGGTTAGACCTGGAACAAAATGGGTTAAAAAATTCAAATATATATGGGAGCTTTTATGCTTTCTCTCTTATCTTGTTTTAGTGTAATTAGCAATTTCCACCAGTAGTAGTGAGGAAACAGATATTTCTGATACCTATGAGAAGAGCACCAACCCAGGGTTTACTCAAGGTTGGTTGGCCCAAACCAGGATGCTTGCCAGCTCTGTGATGTGTAGCTCAGAGTCGGTGTGTTTCATCACATGGTGTGTTTCACCTATGCAGGCTCTTGCTGGATATTCTCTGTGGCTATTATGCCTGAGAGTTGCCCATGTGAGTGGAAACTAGAAAATTATGTAGGTATCCTGTATGATTGGGATTGAGTAAAGAGATGAAGTATAATTTTCTTTCCCTTTTAAGCAATTGTTTTTAACTGATACATTAAAGGATTATACACATTAATAGGATGTCATGTAATGTTTGTTAGATACATGTATACATTGCAAAGTGCATAAAATCATGTTAAACATATTTATCTCCTCAAACATTCAACCTTTTTTTTGTCTTTTTGAGACAGGGTCTCATTATGCAGTTCAGGCTGTCCTTGAGCTCACTTTGCAGCCCAGGCTGGTCTTGAACTCACAATGATCCTCCTGCCTCAGCCTCCTAAGTGCTGGGATTACAGCTGTGCAGCAATTTTAAACATGGAACATCTTTAAACAGTGAAAACTTTCACAATCCTTTCCTCTAGCATTTGAACTGTGCAGTGTATTATCGAATTATTGATTCATGCTGCAATGCTAGGATTAAGGGTGCTGGGATTAAGGATGAGCAGTTTTCTAAATCAGTCAACTGATTGATTTGACATCACTCTAATCCCAGTAGCCTGGATGCAGTATAAGGGACGTAAGGACACTGTCTTTTCACTTCCTTATTTGTTTTTGCCATCTTCTGCTTGCCATGAACTGGTCCTTTGCTGCGTTGCCTCTGCCAAGCCATCCTGCCTGGGAACTAGCCCATTATGGACTAAAACCTCTACAAACTGTGAGATAAATACCACCCCCCCTTTAACTTTTGGTGTTGTGTATTTTGTCTCAGTAATGAGAGAAGAGTAACTAAGACAGATTTTGGTACCACAGAAGGAGGGTCATTGATATGAGTATACCTTACTATGTGGTTTAGGAGCCTCTGGACCTGGCTTGTGGAGTGGAGAAAAGTTAGGAAAGGTTCAAGGTGCCAGCTAAAAAAGTGGAGCTGGAATGCCTTAGGCAGTACTTGATTTGGGAAATTCTGGTCAGAGCTAAGAACACCTGAATGCTGACAGAAATTATGCCAGTAAAGATCAGGCCTGGAAGACTTCTTCTGGGGGAAAGGGACTGCATTGGATATTGGACTCCAGAACATATGTGTTATTGCTTGTAAGAAAGTTTATCTGCATTTTGCTCTTGAGCAGAGGACTTGCTTGAGACTGAGATTAAAAGAGGCAGACTAATTAATCTTTCAGAAGAAATTTTAAGGCAATCTAATTGTTATGGTTTGTGTTGGGGTGTCCCCCAAAAGCCACATGCAGTCAGGGGTGAGCTTTTAGAGTTCATGATAGACTCATGGTCCAGTGCTGGGATTATGGGTGTGAGTGCTACACCTGCCCTGGGGTGGGTAGTCTACACACAGTGTAAGTGAGGGAAAGAGGCTGCTTGCAACTGCTCCTCCATTTTTCTCTGGTTGATTTTCCTATCTTCCCCCGCCATGAACTGTTGCCCTCTGCCATGTGCCATCCTGCCTTGGAGCCAGCCAAGTATGGATTGAAACCTCCATAAACTTTAAGCTAAATAACCTTTCCTTCCTTCATTTTGGGCGTTGGGTATTTTATCTCAGCAATGAGAGAAAAGTAACCAAGACACTAATGTTGAGGCAGTGGCTATTCTTCAGGGGTTTTAGACAGATTTATGTTGAGAATCAAGAGCAAAGAGCACAACAGCATGATTCAAAACATTGTGAAAAAGAAATTTCCAGTAAAGTTTCAGCCTGCAAAGATGGAACAGAGAAGAAATTGATCAAGGAAAAGGAAAAGCCAAGCATTTCAGAAGAAGGCTACAGAAAAAATGGCCTGAAGACTATAAGAACTAGCAGGACTCCAGCCTTTGAAGCCTCAGAGTTGCAAAGGTGAAAGAATTTGCTATGGGAAAATAGCCCCACAGAATCATGTTCCAGAATGGTGGTGGCCTAGAGAATATGTTCCTCAGGTGTGGGTTCAGTGTGCTGAGCAATCTAGGCACTCAATCCTATGGCCAAGAGAGAAAGAGGCTCAGCTACTGCTCCAACTGGCAACAGATCTTGGCATCATCCACCTGGTACTGGTTTTTGGTGCACACAGAATGCAAGAGATGTGGGGTCAGGAAGATTTCCATTCAGATTTCAGAAAAAGCCCTAGGAGGCCGGGTAATGTGCTCCTGAGAGGACAGTGTGTGACACTGTGAGTATGAAACTAAAGGTGCAGTCAAGACACCAGAAATTTGGAGAAGCCTGGAATGTGGATCATCTGAGAAAAAGTTTGAAGAGGGAGGAGAGCCAGCCCAACAGAGAGGCCATAGGAGCTACAACCACTGGAAGTGTGGTAGGGGCAGATCCACCCAAGTTCTTTGGAGTTCACATCTTGCCACAAATTTCCTTAAGTGTTGGACATGTAACTACAAGACTGAATACTGTCCTGCTGGATTTTGGACTTGCTTTGGTCCCAATCCTTTGTATGCCCCTATTTGTACCTTTGGAATGGTAATGTTTATCTTGTGCCATTGCATGTTGGAAGTGTTGACCTTTCTTTTCATTTGTACAGGAGTTCACAGCTAAGAGTTTGCCTTAAATTCCAGAGTAAAAATTTGGACTTTGACTTTTCAGCATTGCTAAAATTGTTAGGACTTGGGCAACTCTTAGAGCTGAACTAACCACCTTTTGTAAAAAGGGATTTGCATGAGTCTTTAGGAGGCCCATGCTAGAATGTCATGGCTTTTTGTCTAAATGTTCCCCCAAAGCCCCATGAAGTCAAGAGTGTGGTTTTTTCAGAGGTAGGAGAATCTAGAGTGTGTGACTGATTCGTGCTGCAATGCTAGGAGTAAGGGTGTGTGATTACTAAGTCAGTCCACTGATTGATTTGGCATGGCCCTAATCCAAGTAGCCTGGATACAATATATGAGACAGAAAGAGGATTTCCTTGCTTCTTAGCTGATTTTTATTTCTTTAAAGCATATTCCTGCCACCTTTATCAAAAAGCTTTTGGCTTTAGATGTGTGATTTTACCTCTATGCTGTCTACCTTGATCCAGTGATTTATTTATGTGTCTGTTTTTATGTTAATACCATGTTGTTTTATTGCTGACATTTTGTAGCATTTTTTTGAAGTCAAGTGTTGTGATACTTCATGCTGTTCTTTTTGCTTACAATGGCTTTGGCTGTTTGGGGTTTTTGTGGTTCCATACAAGTGTTAAAATTATTCACTACCATTCTGTGAAAAATGCCACTGGTGTTTTGATATGGACTACACCAAATCTGTCAATCACCTTGTGGAGTATGTACATTGTCCCAGCACTGATTCTACCAACCCTATGGCCACAGGATATTTTTCCACTTTTTAGTATCCTCAACAATGTTCTATAATTTTCATTATAGAGATCCTGCATCTCTTGTTTAAATTCTTTCCTTTTTTTTCTAGATAGCAAATGGATTTTCCAGTGCTCTGTGATCCATCCATAATCTAACACCTCCTTTTGTACGTCAATTTTGTACTTCCAAATAATGGATCAAATTAGCATTCAAATCTGTCAAGGATTCACTGCAAAATTATGTACTCCATACTTGGATTTTCACTTTTCACTAGGGTGTTTTAAAGTACTGTAAACTCATTCTTATAATGCATTGTTTAATTCCTTGTAATTCACAGCCCCATCTGTCTTTTGAGGCTTTTCTACCTGACTTTTCCATTTGTGACAAAAGTATTTAGCAAAATGAGTGCAACTTCAATGCATCTGTCCCAATATATTTCTCCTAAGTTAGTGCAAACCCAATTACTAGCTAGTTAAGGAGACAAGTTTGCCACTTTGAAGAATATTTCTTCAGTTATGTCATTGTTGGACAGAGTTAATGACTTTAGAAGTGAATTAAAGTGCAAGCCCTTAAATTAAAGCAAACAATAATTTATTAGGTTATGGCTTGCAATAAGAGAATGAATAACCACCCAGCCACCTAATCAACTGAATAAAACAACTTAAACAAAAAGCAGGCAAGAGTAAAATGAATTAGAGAAACTGAAAGAAAATTCATTTATTCATTATTTTCTTCTTCTTAGCACTGGTTTGATGGTGGAGGGTTTGCATGCTTGGGAGTGTTTTTAAGTACAGTTAGATAAGAAGGGGATTGTTTGGAAGTCTGGATACTTTGGGAGCAAATACACCATAAAGTTGACATAGATAAAAGAAAGATTAATGCATAAGTAGTTGGTTGAATCTTTGTTGAAAACACTGTAGATGATCCTTTGGAAGGCAAAGGACATAGAAAAGAATATTTTGGAGTTTATATCTTGTCTCATTTGATAATACAGAAACACACATTTGCACAGACATATATTACTCATTCCCTCTTCTATGTCCTCTTTTGAGGCCCTGTGATTTTCATAAATACATTCCCCCCCCAAAGATCTTGAAATGAATTTTATAGGCATCTGCAGTGGGAAACATTAGCACGCTTCAGAATATGACTGAATTTGGCATCTGTGATAAATTTCCAGTGTCATTCTCTGAACCTGACAGACCTTGCTAGAATTTTAATAGCTTCTCCACATACCTGGAAATACAGCTACAGCATCTGTCACCTTTAGAAAATAATCATTCTGACATGCTTTATTCACTTACAACTCACTTGACACATTTTCAGTTACATTTAAATGTAAACTTGACTTAGTCCCTCATTTCACATAGCAAAGGTCAGCTATTCATTACATAAGTTGTTTCCAGAGATAGAAAGACCTGAGTCAACAAAATTAGAATGAAATGTGCACATGGTATTCTTGTTAAATATTCTGTGTTCAAAATATATTTCCAATTAATTACCAATGTCTTTAATGGGAATTTAGGCTAATGGAAATATCAGTATGGACTGTGTGATTACTCACCTGCATTTGTTTTCCAGCAAAGTCATTTCCTTTGCTTATTAGGGAATATTTTATACTTGAAAACCTACAGCCTGCTGATGGAAGGAGAGAACTGAGTCATCATTCAGATCTTGCATTTGAAATCTACAGTGTGAAGTATTTTCCTTCCTATTTTAATTTTAGAAGGCACAAAAAGATTTCACATTTTGGAAGCATTAGCTAATTCTCTTCTGAGCTAGGATGATTTGGCAATCTACTGAGGACACAGGTGGGCTCAGAATGCAACTTTCCTCTTTTTATTGAAAGGGACTTTGGGGTTCAGAGAAGCTCAAGAAGAAGACAAAGGCTCACAATTGGCTAGCCATAAGGAAAGGAATTGGCTAGCTTTCCACCCACCGATCTGTCTGCTACTGCTAGACTCGAGCCCCTAGGACTAATGTTGTCTCGTGTCGTCAGACCCCGCTGCATGTCTTGGCATATGATTTGGATGCTGTGGGGATATTTGGTGACTGCTCTATGGCCCAAGATTGTGTTTGACATTTGATTTTCAATAGGGTGTGGAGTCAAAGATGATTTCGGTCTTCAGGAAGAGCATTAAGCATTAAAGAGGGTTCAACATAAGAGGCTTCCACTGCCAAGCCCAGGCAGGCAAGGGATTTTCTGATCCAGGGTCCAAATGTATCACTTCCCCATGGTTTCACGTAGACCTCTATAGGAAAGGAAAGAGGGAAGGGAAAGAAAAAAAAACCAAGGTGGGAGGTGCTTAGTTTTATGAAATTGTTTTGCAGATAGTGCCAGAGACTGGACTATGGCTTGATATGGAAATGTTCTCTAGAATGAATATTTATTATCCTTCAGTAAGGGAGTGATTCTACCCCCTAGGCATGGCACAGGAAGCGGACTTAAAGAGAGACTCTTCATTGTAAAGTGGTGCTTGTTGCTTGTTAAGTTACATTTGTATTGGCCTTTGCATTTCTCAGAGAGCCTTAATTCTCCACACTCCCTTTCATCCCCTAAAAGGGCCCTGTGAAGTAGTTCAGGCATTGTTTTGTCAGAGGCAAGTGAGGACTCGGAAACTCCACAGTAGAGCTTCTGAAGCTGTTCGCTGGACTATACTGCTTCCCTGGGGGAGCTGTGAAAAGAAAGATAAAACACCCACTTAGTGAACACACTAGGAGCACATCATGTATTCACTTAATTCAAACAAAGGCTTCAGTGCCCCCCATCTGTGCCTCCTGTCCCGCCGACTCATCTTCCATGCCTACGTGCACGCTTAACAACACAGCATCGGATGTGAAACAAGATGGAGACCCAGCCACAGAACTCACAAAATTTACCTCAGGAGGAATCGTAGACCCACTCGTAAAATGCAAAACTATAAACTTCCAGGAGAAAATACAGCAGGAAATTTATGTGCCCTTTGGAAATGACTTTCTGAAGAGAGGTTCAAAAGCTTGGCTCCTGAAAGAAAAAAAAATTGTTAAGTTAGGCATTATTAAAATTAAAACTTTCCTCTTTGAAAGATCTTGTCAAGAGGATAAAAAGACAAGTCACTAATGGGAAGGAGGTATTTACAAGTTACATATTTAATAAAATACTTGTAGCCAAGATATTCAAGAACTAAATATCAACAGTAAGAGAACAAGAAACCCAATTAAAACATTGGCAAAATATCTGAACGGATACCTCATCAAGGAAAATAAACAGATGGCAGCTAAGCCTGGGAAAAGATATTCAGTTCATTTTTGTATCAAAGAAGAAGGAAATACCCCTATATATAGATTAGAATGGTTAAAACCCCAAGTAACCCTTATAATAGTAACTGCTGAGCAGCAAAGATGGAAAGCATTGCTCATGGGAAAGCCGACAGAATGCAATGGGAATGGCATTTTTACCTCTTAATCTTTGTTCTAAAAACGCTGCAACTCAAATTAATCATGAGAAAAATAATGAAAATCCCAGTTGAGGATCACTGTGTCTAAAACTTAACAAGTACTCCTCAAAACTGTCAAAGTCATCAAAACCAAGAAAAATCGAAGTGTGTATAATCCAGAGGAACCCAGGAGACATAACACAAGTATGGTACGGGGCTGGTTGTGGTGGACACATCTGTTATCCCAGAACTTTGGGAGGCTGAGTCAGGAGGATGGGAAGTTCAAGCCCAGCTGAAAAACTTAGTGAGATGCTGTATCAAAGTAAAAAATAAAGAAAGGGTTGAGGATGTAACTTAGTATGAGGACTCTGAGTTCTATCCAAGTACTGCAAAAATGGAGAAAAAAGAAGAAAAATATAAGTAATATGGAATGCTGGATCAAATCCTCAAACAGAAGAAGGATATTAGATAAAATTTAAGGAAATATGCATAAATTATGAATTTATGTACATAAAACTGAATCAGTATCAGTTCATGAGTTTTGATTTTCTATGCCATACTAATATAAGATGTTTATAACAAGAAAACTGGAGATATAGCTCAATGGCACAGCACTTGCCTGGAAAGCACAAGGTCCTGAATTCAATTCCTGGTACCAGAAAAAAAGATGTTTATAACAGGAAAATTGGGTGTCAGGTAGATAAGAATTCTCTGTACATGATTTGCAACTTTTCTGTACATCAAAACTATTCTAAAGTAATAAAAGAAACCTGAATTCTTAAAAAAACAAATGTTTTAGTTACTTTTCTTGTTGCTGAGACAAAATAGCTGACATCCACAGTTAAAGGAGGGAAACTATATTTCAGCTCGCAGTTTGTAGTGATTTCAGTGTGTACTCGGCTGGCTCCAAGGGAGTGTGGTACGTCAGAGGGGCATTGCAGAGGAGAAAGAGTTCATGGCATTGTAAGCAGAAGGCAGACAGCAGCAAACAGAAACAATACTGCAAGCTTTCCCTTTTCTTTTATCCCATCCACACTGCAAGCCTTTTGAGAGGTTCCACCTATATCCAGGGTGGGCCTTCCTGTTATCCATACCTACAACTGTGCTAAACCGATCAAAGGACTGATTTAGTCCCACATACCCTTAATCCCAGTATCATACACCCTTAATCCTGGTATCACACACCGTAGATCTAGCTAGTTCCAAAAAGCCACACCTATGAGTGCATAAGGCTTGAGTGTGCAGGGCTAGATACAAACTATAACAACAAATAAGCAAAATGGGACAAGTTTTAAAGGAAAAACAAAAATACTTGAAATTCTCCACCCACCTTCATGGATTGCCAATTTGACAATTATCACAGCAGCAACAAAATTCACATGATCAGAAGTCTACATGAATGATTTAAAAAAAAATTCCTGTCAAGGCCTCACAAACTGGTTCTAACACTTTGATGTGCATAATAATCACTATTCCATGTTGGTGGTCAAACTCATGTATGTTGAACTTTATACTTGATGTAAGGAAATTTCTAGTTCAATTGGTTATAGGAGATTTTGGCTTTGTACATTGGCTTTGAAATCTAACCATTTAGATTCTACAGAATCTGCTGTAACAAGACTCTATTCTGCTGTAATTCATCCTGTTTGAGGGACTTTGGATCCTTCCCTGTGGGCCAGTGACAATGTGTGGTATGAATAGAGGACAACGACTGATCCAATTCTCAGCACCTATTCAAAGAAGAAAGGAAGCCAGAAGAATTAAAAAAGGATAAAAAATGACCCTCCATCTCTTTTGCCCTTTTTTCAAGGACAAATTCAAATAGGTCCTGTGAGATTTCCTTGATGCCCATGGGGGGATAAACAACTCCGTTCCTCTGAAGGCTGTAAATCTGACATTTCAGACATCAGCATCTGCCTCAAATCTTGAAGCATGAGACATCCTTGCCTGAGCAGTCTAGATAGAACCTCTAGGGGCAGTGGCTTCTGGTAGCTGAAGGGGTTGCTACAGTGAAGACTGGAAGGAAGCCGAGGAAGGGGAGGCAGCAAGGATACAGTCTGAATTTCCTTAGTCTGGTTTTTAGAATCCCTGGAGGTGAGACTGAGCTCTTCTATAGTAAATATTATATAATCTTCCCTTTGCTGTTATGAAACATGATGATAGATATTAAAGCCTGTGTGCAATCCATTTTTAAACTGAAACTAAATTGTGATTTAAGCAAAATAGAAAAAGAAAGTCATTTTCAGCCAGTAATATACATTTCAGTCATAAATGCAGTTTTTATAAAGGCACAGTTTTAGTAGAAGCTTAACAGGCAAACAAAGAAACCCAAATGCCATAAATTTTCAAAATATCCCTAAGGTGGTACAGTAATGAATACCCTGTTGAGAACACTGGGAAAGCGTATGACCCATGGGACATGTAAATCTAAGTATTACAAAAACATGTCTCCATGATTTGATGCCCCTCCTGCTGCCGCTTTTGTCTGAGGTATTATGGAATCTTGATTGATATCAGGAAATTCTGTTGGTTCAATCTCATAAAGCCCAAACCTAGTTATGTTTAATTTGCTATAAAAAGCCCTAGATTAGTCCCAGGCAAAAGTAGTAAGTGAAATTTCCTTTTTGCTTTTTTTCTCAGTTTGATCTTTCTCTCTCAAGCCCCTCCTTCCCTTCCTCCATTACTCCCTCCCTTTATTTTGATACTGAGGATTGAATGCCATCCTCGTCACTGAACTGCTACATCCTCAACTCTTTAAAAACAACTGTGTGTGTGTGTGTGTGTGTGTGTGTGTGTGTGTGTGTGTGACAGGTTCAGGTTCTTGCTAAATTGCCCAGGCTGATCTTGAACTTGTGATATTTCTGACTCAGCCTCCCAGAGTGCTGGAATTACAGAACCACTGATCCAAATTTCACTGAAGTTTCTTAAGCCTTCCTAACTTCACCAGGATGAGCTGCCTTTGATGTAATGTGGAAGGGCTATATGGGGTATCTAACTGATCTATCTCAGTCTATCTAGATGTCAGAGCTGGGAAGGGCATCCATCCACCCATCCATCCACCATCCATCCACCATCCATCCATCCATCCATCCATCCATCCATCCAAGCATCCATCCATCTATCCAATACACAGTGTTTTTAGATCTTATTGGCAGATGTTGTTCCTGGTGTTGGGAAGGTAAAGAGAATGAAACAGCAATGAATTGCAGCATGGTGAAGGTAAATGTTTGATGTGGGGCAGCATGAAAAGTTTCTTATGGGAGAGCATGCTTGGCAGAATTTAGAATGATAAGTAGAATTATATAATTGAAACAAAATGAGTAGGCCTTATTCCAGGCAGAGGGAACAGCACACACCAAGGTTACATAGGTCTGTGGCTGGAGCATGCAGTGTGAAGCAGGGGTGGCTGGAAGTGAGATTCAGGAGCCAAGACCACGTAGAAATACATAAGGTACTGGGATTGGGGACTAGTTTATTTAAGGTATCCCACCCATTTAACAGATGTAGAAGCAGGGGTTGTTCATTTGGTTGAGATAACTGAAACACAATTCATGCTAAAGACTTAATATTTATTTGAACTGCGATACTTTTTGAAAATGTTCTCAAGATGATGTGCAGAAAACAATGTGTGTATGCAGAGTAGAAAACAGTTAAGAAAGGAAAATTATGTAAGCCAAATGCTACTCTTGTATTCACTCCCCTTCTCTGCACCCAAGCCAGTGGTTTGGGAGGGGAGAACCACACAATGAATCCTGAACCTTCACTGTTCTGTAAGACTTTGACCTGAGCATAGAAATTACGAGAGGATTCCAAGCTCAGTCAGGATTTTCCAGAAGAACTCTGAATTGTCCTTCCGGTGGTCTCCCTCCTGGTGCTATGCAATGCGGACACTTCAGTCCGTGGGTGTGAACTGAGCCAGCAGCTGGGCTGACTCTGTCCTGCAACCTAAAAATAGCTGTAATGAGGATGCTGTTTGCTTTGCCTGCAGTCTCTCCACACAGCTGCCATCCTGCAAGCCTCCAGATACAGGGCTCTGCTATGAAAAGCAGTGATGTTTTAGGATAAACCCTTTGCAAGTCTAGAATGTGGCAGTTTACTGAGGTTAATTGTAATTCCTGATAGTCTTCTGCAAAGGTTTTCTGGGCTGCCGTGGGTAGTCAGAACTTGCAGGCTTCTTTCTCATTTTCACAGTGGGACTATTCCATATTGTCAGTGCTTTAAAGGCTACCTAGGTCATACCTAGGAAGTGTGTTTCAAAGAGTTCCTGATTAATCTTGTGCATTTATTTGGTACTGTAGAACCTGAGGGATATAGCATAGCCTGCATTGTAAAAGCAAAAACATCAGATATGCTTAAAATGTAGTCATTCAGATCTAAAATACGAATGGTATAGATAAATTTATTGTCATCTATTGTGCAATAAAAAGTGTTTTTTTGGGGAAAGGGGTTGTTACAGTCAGGAAATCAGTCTTTAACTGAAAGAACTAGAAAGAGCTGTAGTTTATGGGAAATATATGTGAAAACTGTATTTTTTGATGATTTAGGCTTGTTTCTGTTTCTTTTGCATTGCAGTTTTTGAATGCTTGTGGGGTAAAATGACTTGATCAATTATTATGATAATGATGCATGCATCAAATTATGAGTTTAATTATAATTATCATCTTTATAGAGAGTTAATTAATCATAAAAAGTATATTATATAATCTTTCTGTTTAATGAAATTCATTATAGAGGCTCCCAAAGGCCTAAATATAGTTTTAAACAAATTAAACCCATGACTGGGGTTAAGGCCATTAATGCAAATGTGATCTGGATTAGTCAGTAAAATGGACTGAGTAAGACACTAGGACCCCCAAATGTTAAACCATCAGACCTTGATGACGTATACATCTCGTCTGGCACACAAAATATATAATTTAGGGACTTGAGTAGTCTTGAGATTTGGGAATAAAGCTGAGTCTGTATAATTTAACTCACATAGATGATCCAAACAGCTGTATTCAACACCTTTGAGCATGATGTGCATTGTTTTAAAGTCTTGGAGTCAATTACATATATTGAAGTGGAATCTATAGAGGATATCAGTTTTGTATCACTCTCTAACCCTCCCATTAGGAGCAGCAATAAATGAGAGTAAGGTAAGCAGCACTATAGCAGCACTGAAACAGAAAATGTTTGGAGAACAACAACAAAAAGACATTACCAGTCTTAGTCATTAAGCCCAAGTTCCTAGTAAAACTAAGCTGTGCCGATCTATACACAGAGGAAATCTTGTTTCAGAAGTTACTAATCAGGATTTGTGCCATTATATTTCTTTATATGGTGGAACAATTTAGCCCAGGCCCCAGGACTGAAATGAAATGAGACAGCTAAAATAAATCAAGCTGTGGATGACGGAGTGTAAGGGCTAGACTCCGAAGAGATCAGGGAAACCTGACTGACTGTGGTGCTGAGGATTTGCGGCGGCAAAACCCTTCCTCCCCGACCTGTCTTCAGCTCCAGTTCCCCTGAGGGCCTCTCTCCCGCAGGCTCTTTGGGTGTTGCGCTTCGAGACATCTGCTGCTAAGATTGCTTATTTGTACATTATTTTTGCTTAAAAGTTTTTAAACAAATTTAAGAATTGGATAAGAATTGTTTATTTTGTGACTTTAGTGACTTTCTGTAACTAAAATCTTCAAAGTAACATTTATTCTGATTACAAAACTAGCTAACGTTAGAAAAATAGCAAATAAAAATTAACAAAAATAATATTAATATCTAATGCCAATTTGGTGTTTATTATGTACCAGGGGTTATTTTTAAGTGCAGTACAGACATTCCTTGTTTAGCGACCTACCTGCTTAATGACCGTTTGGATTTATGACCAGCCACTGAAACTTATGACTGTCTTTTTCTGTACAGTTCTGTACATCTTATTTATAGAATCTTAGTGTTGTTTGTATAGTATACCTTGTTTTATAATACTGTGAGTTTTGCAGATTGTACCGTACAACACTGTAGTTTTATGTTCTGCTGTACATCAGAGGCTGCATGTAAGAGCTATGCAGATAAAAGCAAAATAACCAAGTTGGAGTTTCCTTTGACCATTTCTTTGTTCTGAATTTTATAATGTACACACTACATACAATTCCTCATTTTGTGACCCATTCACTCAACGACTTAGTGATAGGAATGTAACTCAGTCATTAAACAAGGAATGTCTGTATACGTGAGAATGGGGGACTGAGTTTCCCTACGATGATTATATTAGTGTTCATCTGTTCTTTTACATCCATTACTGTTTTATGAAGTTGCATTTACCAAGATTTTGTGCATTTACAGCTGTTACCTCTTCTTGCTGGATAGTTCTATCAACCAATATTTCATGTCTTCCTTTGTCTCTTTTGATCAGCTTTGACCTAAAGTCTGCTTTGTCTGAAAGTAGGACAGTTGCTCCTGAACCCTATAGCATGGAATGTTGTTTTACCTCCTTTAATTTTTAGTGTATGAATTTCTTTTTTCACATTAGATGTGTTTCCTGCATGCAGCATCGAACTGGCTTTTGTTTCTTGATCCATTGTGCCATCTGTGTCTTTTGATTGGCAGATGGAGTCCGTTCACATTGATGGTTATAACTGATAGTTATTGACTTATTGCTTTCATTTCATTATTTACTTATTGCTTTCTTTCCCTGCTGCTTCATTGCTAGCCCTAGTCGATGCGTTCACTCTGTTAGACTTGTTGGCCTTATTAGCTTCATCATCTCTCTTTAGGATGTCCTTGAGAAGTTTTGAGTTGGCTTGGTGGGCTTAATTGCTTTAGGATCTCCTTAACATGGAAATACCTTATTTCTCTATCAGTTTCTAAAGATACTTTTGTACTTTTTCCTTTGGGTTGGAAGTTGTTTTCTTTTATTCCAAGTTCTCCTTGCCTTTGTGGTTTGTGTTGAGAAATCTGTTGTGATTCTCACGGGTTTTCCTTTGTAGACAATTTGTTGCTTTTCTCTAGCAGCCTTTAAGATCTTGTTCTTGTGTAGGATTTTTGGTATTTTAATTATGATGTGATATGGAGTAGTTTCTTTCTAACCATGGCCATCCAATATTCTATATGCTTCACTTATCAGTATGTTAAATTCGTTTTCCATGTCTGGAAAATTTTCTGTTAGTGCTTCTGTAGACAGGATTTTTGGATCGTCTGCTTTTTTGATTTTTTGTTAATTTCAATTATTCTTATATTAGTCTCTTTGAGTCACCGTACAACTGTTTGATCCATTTTTCATTGTTTTTTACTATTTTTCATTCACTGAACATTAACCACAGCCCTATCTTCTAGACTTGATGCTCTGTCCTCACACTGGTTGTTTTTGCTCCTCAGACTTTCAATTGTAGTTTTAATCTCCTGGATTTCTGTTTGAAACTTTTTTGGGGGGATTCCTATTCTTTTTCGTGCTAGATGTTCATATTTTTCATCTCTTTCTTTAGCTCCACTAGGGTTTTGTTAATGTCTTCTCTAGACTTACTGATCATTTGTTTCATTTGGATCGGTAGCTATTCATTTAGAAATATCTTCTTTCACTTTTTTATTTTAAAGAGAGAAAAAAAACCTAATAAAAATGATACAGAATTTCAAAACAAGATGATAGGAAATTAACAATGCTCACCAAGCAATTTATTGAGCTCTTTTGTTACCTCATTAAGACCTTTCAGACATTTCTGCTTTGTGGTTTATAATTTTGCCTCCCTCAGTTCCCCTGGATTGACTTTGGGGGAGTTTTTTGTAGGCATTTGGTTGCATTTTCCCCTCATGTTTCTACTAGTTTGTGTGTGTGCATGTGTATGCATGTGTGTGTGTGTGTGTGTGTGTGTGTGTGTGTGTGTGTGTGTGTTGGGGTCAGCTCTGGTCTAGTGCCTGCTTCTTTGGGAATGAAGTATTCATAATATTCTTTGTGAGCCCTAGGCAATCCAGATACTGGCATAAAGACAAAACCAGTTGACAGTACCAACTCTGTCACTTTGGCTGTAGTAGTAAATTCAATGACAATGATGGTACCAAATATAAACTAGATACTGACAAACCCTAAAAACCACTCGTGAACTACCCTTAACCAGAGCAAAACAGTCTATGATTTTAATGCAGACACTTAGACACTCAGATAATGACCTATTATAAATCAGATCAATAGTTTCTCCTGGATGTAGGCAGTGGTATAAAACCCCAAGAAGACCACTGGACTCAGTGCTGTCTCCTTCACATCCAGTCCCTCTGAGGGTTACATCTGCCTAACCTGGCCTCCCACCACATAATACAAGGCTTTTGGTCTTCCTGGCCCAAGTCTGAGCTTCTCAGGGAATTTCAGGTGATCTCTGTCTAGCTCTCACCCTCTCCAGGCCTGTGTCTCTTTGCTGGCCTCTGTGGTAGGTAGCATTTCAATCTTGGAGTCAGACCTGGGGGTTGGTCTCATCCTCAGTCAGGTTGGTCTTTTGGTTTTCAACTTTGCTGCCCTGTGGTGAGTAAAACCAAAGTGCACAGGCTAGTGGAATTTGGAGTTTGGCCTCCTCTGCTGTGGGGTACGAGAGGCACTGGTGTCAGTGGGGGGGGGGTTGGGGCGGGCTCTCTCATCTCACCTGTGGGGTGCAAGTGGCCTAGACTCAGCAGTAGACTAAACTCTGTGTTTTGACTGGGGAATTGAGGCCATTCACATTGAGAGTTATTACTAAAAGGCATTGACTTATTCCTGTGACTGCATTATTTTCCTTTTGCTGAGTTCCTTTTTTTCTCCTTCTACTTAATTGTCTACCCTGCCTGGTGTATTGATTCTATTAGACACTTTCTCAGTGTTGGCTTCTTCATCTCTTAAGATTCCTCTGAGAATTTTGTGGAGTGCTGGCTTAGTGGTCACAACATCTTATGATTTTTTGTTTTTGGTGAGGAAAACACCTTATTTCTTCATAAATTTTGAAAGCTCAGTTTATACGATATATGAGTCTGGGTTGGAAATTGGTTTATTTTAGGGCTTGAAGCACTCTACTCCAAACTCTCCTGACCTTTAGTGTTTGTGTTGGGAAATATGCAGTACTTCTAACGGGTTTACCTTTATGAGTGATTCATTGTTTTTTACCAACAGCTTTTAAGATTTAGTGCTTAGTTTTGATTTGGGATTCTCACTATAATGTGTCATGGAGAAGTTATTTTTATGAGTATTTAGGCTTTTATATGCTTCCCTTATCTGTATATTTAGTTCTTTCCCAATGTTTAGAAAATGTTCTTGCTATTATTTCTGTGAGCAATTTTTTGAGTTTTCACTAATTCTAGTTAATCTTAAATTAGTCTTCTTTATGTCAACTAGCAATTGTTGGACTCATTTTTATGTTCTCTTGTTTTCAATGTATCTCAGAGCAAGTGGTCACTGACATCAGCCCTATTCTAATTCTGACACTGTCTTCACATTGGTTGCTTTAGTTGCCTATACTTTCAAGAGTTTTTAGTCTCCTTGATTTTTGTTTAGTACTTTTCCATGGGCTCAAAAGATTGTTAAACTAATCATTCACATTTTGTATTATTTTGTTTAGCTCATCTACTTTTTTATTAGTGTTTTCTGTAACTCATTTATTTACTAAATCCATTATCTGTTCAGTTTTATATGTTCTTTGAGGTTACTGAGCATATTATTAATCTGTTTTTTAAGGTCTTCATTTCAAATAATTCAGCTATGTAGTCTTCGATTTCTTCCCCCTCAAAGGCCTAGGTGTTAGCTTTGTAAGACTTGGGAGTTTTTAGAGGCATTTGTTGCCTTGTCATCTCATGTTTCTCTTGTTTTGTGCATGTGTGTATGTGTGTGTGTATTGTGCTGAGATTTGAGAACATCTATAGCAGAAAGATTTTGCTGGTAGTATGCAGGTCTCTTCAGTTTATGGCTGCTTTTCAGTGATGCACTTTTGGCGTGGCTAACTTTGTCTCTTTCTCAAGATCCAGCCAACTGTGTTAATTTGGGAGGGAAGGATGCTGTGTAATTGGTTCAGCGCCCAGCTATCCAAGGTTCACAATACTTTTAATGTCATAAAGGCAATCTAGACATTGGCACAGAAAAAACTTATTATAAGAATAACTTAGTCACCTTGGCAGTAGCACCTAAATCAGCAACAATAGTTGAATCAGAGGCAAAGTGGATGTTGACATACCATAAGAACCAATAATATGTCACTCTTAACTATAGAAAAGAGATCTGTATTTATAGTATAAACATTAGGACAAATGAAATATCAACATATAGCAAATATCTGTTAAATACATTGACTCTATCTCCACTACACTAGAAAGGAATTCAAAAGTAACAACATAGAATTAACTATCTAAAGATTAGTAACACTTAATGGTTATACTAATAAAGATAGAGCGGGTGGGGAATGGAAGAATAAAAGAAGAAAAATATGAAAAATTAAGCAATGGAAAATGGCAAAGAGGGAAAAGTGAAATAAAGGATCACCAAAAGGAGTAAAAGAAAAGTAATTGGATTGGGTAAAGGTAACTGAAAAGAGCAAATGAAAAAGAAGAGAGAGAGAGAAAAAAGAAGAATAAAGAGAAAAAGTTAAAAGAAAAAATGGAAGAAAAAATTGGAAAAGGAAAAATTTACCCTCCTCAAAATAAACCAATGAATAGTGAAGAAAGTGAGAGAAAAAGAAATGAATAAAAAAACAAAATTTCCTTTCTAACTTCGAAAGAGTGGCTTCTTTCCAGGATCCAGTTTTGGAATCAGGTAAGTCAGCATTTTCCCTGCCAAGCTCTATAGCCTATGGTTTTGTGAGATTTCACACTGTTTAGAGGCTCCTGTGTCCCCAGCCTGTGACAACCATCCAAGCCAAGTCACGTCTACGCTGCTATTGGTGGATGAGGAAAGCAATCGATCTCTGAACTGCCCCGGATGTAGGCAGCAGGGCAAGGGTGAAGTACAATGATGTACTTAGTGCTAGCACTTTTAGGTGAAGCTACCTATGAAAGCCACACCCTGTAGGTGTCTTCTCACCATGGAGAGTGGGGCTGCGTGTCCTTCATGAGTTTAAACTTTTCTGGGGAAGGGGCTCTATGTCTAGACCGCACCCTGCTCATGACTGTCTTCCGTGGCTGTCTCTCACCCAAACACTGAGGGAGGGTAACACAGCAAACCTTAAAGTGAGTCAGCTATTCTCTAGCTCAGTCTTAAATAATAAACCATTTCCCAAAATGGCACCCTCCTAAACCTTCTCTGGCAATATGGTGGGAACTGTGATGAATTTTTTTCTACAACTCTGACCTATCACATGGAAGGATTCCCTTTTAACTCCTTTTTTTTTTTTTTTTCCAGTAACCAGGGATCAAACTCAGGACCTTATGCTTGGCAGGCAGGCGCTTACACCACTGAGCTACATCCCCACAGGATTCCACTTTAGAGTGGAACCCCACACTGTTCTACAGTTTACAAAAATTATGGGCTCTTCCTGGTACAGTACTGCAGGCTTAGTCCTTTGTCCCTTTCTGGACTCCCAGGGCTTACCTTGCATCTGTGGAGACCAGTGTCCCTCTCTGTGAGCTGTGGTGAGCTTCCAAAACGCTTCATTCCTTTCTCTGTGTTGTGTATGGTTTCTCTACCTTCTCAGTATCTTCTAATTTTCTGGTCAGCTCATTCCCGATTCCCAGAGATCTACTTGTTTTTTTTGATGAAGTTGATATTTTCCAGGTGTCTCAATTCTGTGTTCCAAGAGGTGATATTTTGTTGCTGATCACGACCCCACCATTTTGGCTTTCCTGATGTTGTTTTTCTTTCTTAGACAGAGTCTTGCCATTTTATTCATGTTACTCAGGTGGGCCCCAAACTCGCAATTCTGCTTCAGACTCTCAAGTAGTTGGGTCTGCAGCCTTGCACCATTTTGCTCAGCAATTAATGTTTTTATCTTCTTTTTAAATTTGTTTGATACTGATTGAACCCCAGGCCTCAAGCATTGCTACGCAAGGTCTGTACCACTGAGCTACATCCCCAGGTGTTGAGTTTTTTCTTCTTACCTCTGGTATTCAGGAATTTTATTAAAGTACCACTTTGTGTTTTATCTTTCTTTTACTTTATACCTACTGAGATTCTTGTATATGAGGTTTTATATTTTTAATCAGATTTGGAGCTTTAAAGATATTATTTGAAAATTTTTTTTCTCTATTCCTTTTTTTCTTCCAATTAATTTAGACTACTTGATGTAATCCTACAAATTACTAATGTTCTCTTCATATCTTCTTTATTTTTCTCTCTTGATATTTTATTTAGGTAGTTTCTGTGGCTATTTTCAAGTTCACTCATGAATTCTCTTGAAGTATTTTTTCTGCCATTAATCTTATGTAGTTATCTTGATTTCGAGAAGATGGATGTGAATTTTTCACTTCATTCATTTCCCCAATCATCATAATTCATGTTTCCCTCTGCCTTCTGAAATCTGTGGAGCATACTCACGACAGACATTGAAACTTACTGTGAGTAGGGTATGGTGATGTTTGTCTGTAACTCTAGCATTCTGAGAGGCTGAGGCAGAAGAATTTCAAGCTCCAGCCCAGCCTGAGCAATTTAGTGACTTATAAAGCCCCTGTCTCAAATTTTAAATAGTCAGGGAGACTAAGGATCATTGTACCTCAGTGGCAAGACCCTGAATTCAATCCCCAGTGCTACATGCATACATACACACATAAACACGTATACTGCAATGCTAATTCTGTGTTCTTTTATTTCTTTTTCTGACTCTATTGATTATTTTGTTGTCATGAACCCTATGTTCTTTTTCTCAATATAACTAGTATTGTTGTTATTGAATATCAGCCATTGTAAATTAGATATTCTTGGTTGGTACATTCAGTTGTGTTTGGATTTATTCTAACATGAAGGCATATTATTTTAAAGCAATTAGACAACTTGAAGCTTCATTTTAAGCTTTGTTAGGGTAGGTGCAGAACAAGCCTTAAAATGGGATAATCTAGCTCTGCTGTGATGAAATTATCATTCTCAGAATATTATATATCGCTCTCTGTTTTACCCAGTGTTTCAACTCTGGTAAAAATAGGAATAATTTTGATCCCTCTGCTTAATACTTTTCAGGCATTATTTCCCTGATCCTGAGCAGGTTTGTCTTATATATAAATAGATTACTATTCATCCAAAGTCTTTCCAGAGCTTTCTTTGATATTCTAGATGGCAAATTCTAGTGACTTTTACCTCCACAAAATCCAGTCTCTCCAATGGGCACTGCGGCGGCTGCGGTCGGTGGCTCCCGCGAGAACGCCGAGGAGGCGGAGAAGCACCAGGGAGTGCCGGGATCTCCTGCCAGCACGGATCTTGCAACAGGTGAGCCGAGTGAGCACTGCAGCAGGATTTCTGAGTCGGGAAGAAGCTCGACAAAGGGAGATACATCTGAATGGCTTTCTTGCCTGCACGATCCCAGGGTGAGTTGATTGGGAGCCCTGACCGGTTTTTTTTGAGTTGGGGAGAAGCTCGGCCCAGTGAGGAACATCCGAGCAGCACTTCTGACTACACTGGCCCTGGGACGGAAGAACTGGCTGGGTGCCCTGATGGGATTTTTGAGTGGGGGAGGAGCTCCACACAGGGAGGAACACCTGAGCGGCCCCCTACATGCAAGGTCCCTGGGGCGGTGAGCTGTTTATGCGCCCCAGACAGGTCTCAGGGTAGGGAATAGCGCGGTCCACAAAGCAGCATCTGAGCAGCCTTTTAAGCAGATCTCTCAGCAGACAGATGAAGGGACATTCTCCCAAAGAGAAGGAGTCACTGGAGCAGCCTCTGCAGCAGACCTTCACCTGCTGAACTGCCTGGGGAATTTATAGCTCAACATTTTGAATCTGATACCCAAAAATGTGAAAACAGAGGAATAAAATGCAGTCTCAGAACTCAACCCCACCCAGAACAAGTTCTGAATGCGAGGATACAGGGGAACCAGGAAGCCACATACCTGCAAGTTATGAAACGATTGCATCCAAAATGAAACAAATCCAACAGGCCATCAAAGAGCTTAAAGCAGAAATAAGCCACATTCTTGCAATGATGTCTAAGACAGAAAACGAACTGAAAACAATAATGGAAGAAATGTTCTGTACACATAGAGAAGAAATAGATAAAAGATTAGAAGAAAATAAGAAACACATGGAAACGTTACAAGAGCAATTTAGGAATGAATTACCATGAATGAAACAGGTCCAAAGAGAATGCCAGGATTTGAAAACTTCCACTGAAAGCTTGCAAAACCGCTTACATGAAACCAAAGATAGAATTTTAGACCTTGAAGACAGCATGGCAGCTTAAGAGTGAGAAAGGAAAGAACTCATAAAATCATCAAAGACACAAGAAAAATTAATCCAACAGCTACAACATGAGGCAAAACATAATAATATTCAAGTAATAGGAGTGAGTGAAACAGCAAGAGACCACACAAACGATATAAAAAGAATATTTGCTGAAATAATAGCAGAAAATTTCCCAAACAAGGTAAAAGATACTGAAGTTCAGTTAGTTGAGGCATATGGAACCCCAATGATCCATAACCGAAAGAAAAACACACACAGACATATAATAGTCAAGATCCCAGATATCCAGCAAAAGAACACATTATTAAAAGCTGCTAGAGAAATGAAACAGATCACTTATAAAGGAAAGCCCATCAGAATCACAGCAGACTTCTCAACGGAAACCATGAAATCAAGAAGAGCTTGGAGTGAGGTATTACACATTCTGAGACAAAACAACTTCCAACCCAGACCGATGTATCCTGCAAAACTACCCCTCAAATTCAATGGAGAAATAAAATATTTCTACGACAAAGAACAACTGAAGAACTTCATAAGTGCCAAACCAGCATTGCAAATAGCACTAAAAGATATTCTAGACAGAAAAAAAAGAGACCACAATCCCAAGAACAACAATAGAAATAACTCCCTAAACAGAACAAGCAAGTAAATAGTGAGCAAAACAAGGAAAACAACAAGTAAACAACATGACTAGAATAAGCCAACATATAACCATTATAACCATTAATGTAGATGGCCTCAATTCAAAAGTCAGAAAGAAAAGACTGGAAGAGTGGATTAAGGAATACAATCCAACGATATGCTGTATACAGGAAACACATTTCACTCAAAGGGAAATCCACAGAATGAAAGTTAAAGGTTGGAAAACAATTCTCCATGCAACAGGTCCCCAGAAAAAAGCAGGGGTAGCTTTTACGTTTGCAGACAATGTAAACTTCAAATGAAAACAACCAAAAGAGATAAAGAAGGGCATTACATACTAGTTAGGGGAAAGCTGCAAGAGGAAGAGGTAACAATCCTAAACACTTATGTACCAAGCAATGGAGCACCTAACTTTATGAGGCTAATCTTAACAGATGTAAAAAATCAAACAACTAATAACACTATTTAATAGGGGACCTAAACACCCCTCTGACACAAAGAGACAGGTCAACTGGACAGAAACGCAGCAAAGAAATAACAGACCTGAACCAAAAGTGTGAACAAATGGACTTAGTAGATGTATAGAGTGTTTCACCCCACCACATCAGAATACACATTTTTCTCAGCTGCACATAGGTCTTTCTCCAAAATAGACCATATTCCGCCCATAGAGCTTATCTAATTAAATGGAAAAGAGTTGAAATTATCCCATGCATATTATCTGACCACAGTGCAATGAAATTGGAAATTAATGACAAAGAGAACTCCAAAAACCACATAAACACTTGGAAATTAGACAACAACCTCCTGAATAACCAATGGGTCACACAAGAAGTTAAAGAAGAAATTAAAAAATACTTACAAATAAATGAAAACGCAAGTACAATCTACTGGAATCTGTGGGATGCAATGAAAGCAGTCCTCAGAGGGAAATTTATAACAATGAACTCATATACAAAGAAAATAGAAAGTGAGCAAATAAATAGCCTAATGATACACCTCAAACTCTTAGAAAAAGAGCAACAAGCCAAACCAAGATCCCAAAGAAGGGAGGAGATTATAAAACTCAGGGCAGAAATTAAAGCAATTGAGATGAAAACTCTACAAAAAATTAGTGAATCAAAGAGGTGGTTCTTCGAAAACATAAATAAAATTGATAAACCCCTAGCCAACCTTATCAAAAAAAGAAGGGAAAGATCTCAAATTCATGCAATAAGGAATGAAAGGATGAAGTCACTACAGATCCAAAAGAAATACAAAAGATCATTAATACCTACTTTGGAAATCTGTATTCCCATATGATAGAAAATACAGAAGAAATGCACAGATTCGTAGAAAGATACAAATTGCCAAAATTGAACCAGGAAGACGTAAAAATCCTGAACTACCCAATATCAATTAATGAGATTGAAAATGTTATTAAAAACTTACCAACAAAGAAAAGCCCAGGCCCTGATGCATTCACAGCAGAATTCTATAAAACCTTTAGAGAAGATCTAATGCCAACTCTCCTCAAACTCTTCAATGAAATCGAAAAGGAAGCAACTCTCCCCAACACATTTCTGGAGGCAAGTACTATGCTGATAGCAAAACCAAAGAGGGACCCAACCAAGAAAGAGAGCTATAGGCCAATTTCTCTAATGAACATAGATGCAAAGATACTCAATAAAATATTGGCAAATAGATAAGAGCGAATCATAAGGAAAATTATACACCACAACCAGGTAGGATTCATTCCAGGAATGCAGGGATGTTTCAATATTCGCAAATCAAATAATGTAATACACTATATCAATACAGTCAAAGACAAAAACCACATGATCATCTCAATAGATGCAGAGGAGGCTTTCGATAGGGTCCAACATGCATTCATGTTAAAAACCTTAGAAAAAATAGGAATAGATGGCCTCTACCTCAATCTGATTAAAGCCATCTATCACAAACCAACAGCCAACATCATACTAAATGGACATAAACTGAAAACTTTCACTTTAAAGTCAGGAATAAGACAGGGATGACCATTGTCGCCGCTCCTATTCAACATAGTTCTGGAAGCACTAGCCAGAGCAATCAGAAAAGAGAGAGAAATAAAAGGAATAAGGATAGGAACGGAAGAAGTCACACTATCACTCTTTGTTGATGACATGAAGCTATACATGAAGGACCCCAAAAACTCCACAAGAAAACTCCTGGAATTAATTGACAAATTCAGCAGCGTAGCCGGATACAAAGTCAACACCCAAAAATCAATAGCATTCCTGTACACGAACAACAAACAGACTGAGAGAGAAATTGAGGAAACCATACCCTTTACAATAGCAACCAAGAAATTGAAATACTTAGCAATCAATCTAACAAAGAATGTGAAAGATTTATTCAGTGAAAACTACAATACTCTGAAAAAGGAGATTGAAGAGGATTTCAATAAATGGAAAAACATACCCTACTCATGGCTAGGAAGAACTAACATTGTGAAAATGGACATACTACCAAAACTGTTGTACAGATTCAATGCAATTCCCATTAAACTACCATTAGCATACCTCACAGATCAGAGAAAATATGTCTCAAATTCATCTGGAACCAGAAGAGACCCAGAATAGCAAAAACAATCCTGGACAGTAAGAACAAGTCAGGAGGAATCACAATCCCTGACCTGAAACTATACTACAAAGCTACTGTAATAAAATCAACCTGGTACTGGCTAAAAAACAGACCTGAGGATGAATGGGACAGACTAGAAGATGTATCCATAACGAAAAACCCACTCAGCTACCTGATATTTGACAAGGGGTCAACCAAACCCACTGTAAAAAAGAAGGCCTGTTTAATAAATGGTGCTGGAAAAACTGGCTTGCCTCTTGCCGAAAACTAAAAATAGACCCCAGTCTATCACCATGCACCAAACTCAGGTCAAAGTGGATCACAGACCTCAACATTAAAACAGAAACTCTAAATTTATTGGAAGAGAAAGTAGGTAAAAGCCTTGAAGATATAGGAGTAGGCAGAGAGTTCATGAACAAAAATGAAACATCAAGGGAAACACTTCAAAGAATCAATAACTGGGACCTCATCCTACTGAAAAGTTTGTGTACATATAAAGAAATGACCAGCAAAGTAAAAAGAAAACCCACAAATTGGGAAAAAATCCTAGCTGGCTGTCCCTCAGACAAAGGACTGCTACCTAGAACATATAAAGAATTAAAAAACATGTACCTGTCCAAATTCAAAGACCCAATCTCGAAATGGGCATCTGAGATGAATACGCACTTCTCCTACAAAGAAATACAAATGGCAAATAAATATATGAGAAAATGTTCCGCATCCTTAGTCATTGGAGAAATGCAAATAAAAACAACATCGAGATTTCATCTCACCCCAGTAAGACCGGCCAGTATGAAAAGTCATCCAATAACAAATGCTGGCGAGGCTTTGGAGACATAGGGACTCTATTACACTGCTGGTGGAAATGCAGACTGGTGCAACCACTGTGCACAGCCGTTTGGAGATTTCTCAGCAAACTAGGTCTAGAGATTCCATTCAAACCAGCTATTCCCCTTCTGGGTATTTTCCCAGAAGATCTGAAAGCATCATATCACTCTGATATATGTGCACCCATGTTTATAGCAGCGCAATTTGTAATAGCTAAAATGTGGAAGCAACCCAAGTGTCCATCCACAGAAGACTGGGTTAAAAAATTGCGGCATTTTTATATAATGGAATATTATTCAGCTATAAAGAAAGACAGTTTTGGGGACTTTGTAGGCAAATGGTCAAAATTTGAAACCATACTCATAAGTGAAAGAAATCAGCGGTACATGAGCAGGCAACATATTGTGTCACTGGTGTAAGAACCTGAGGGTGGGAATATAAACTAAGAGAGATGAACGAATTGTGTTCAAAAACAAAGAACAGATGGGACGAGGGAAAGGAGTAAACAAAGAGGCAGAAATGTATGTATGCATATGTGTATATACATATGTGCAGGAGGGCTAACATGGTTGTACTATTGTATTATATCACTTAATGCTAAGGAATAATCGATGACGGGTTATTCCATCAATCTTTTATGTCTGTATGTGTTATCCTGAGCACACACTTCGAAGATATCAATATGCAAAGCAGCAACTATTGCTGGTTTTTATTTATTTAATTTATTTATTTATTTTTGTCTTTTGTTTTCTTTTTTTTTTGTGTTTTTCTGTTATTGAGATGATTAACTGTTTGACCAATTTTGCATGTCTGTATCTGTGTTCATGTATATACACTTCAAAGATATCAATAGGTAAAGCAACAACCATTGTTGAGTCCATGTCACCTTGTCTGTAAATCAGTTTTGATTGTACTATTTCTTATGCTAATTTGTGTGTGTTTGTTAATGTGTTTTTGTGCTTTTATTTTTTAAAATAAAAAAGAAATCCAGTCTCTCTTTATTTACTATACCGTTGCTTGTGACTTTTTGTTCTCCTTTCTTATATACTGTGGCCTGGAAATTGATTCTAGGCAGCAGTCTTATACAGTCATAGGACTCCAATTTCTTTCCTGTTATTTTTCTTCAGGAACCATAACCTTGTACTTCCTATTGTTCAGGTTTTCTTTTCTTTTTTTGTGTGATGCTTGGGATCAAACCCAGCGCCTTGTGCATGCTAGGCAAGAGCTCTACCACTGAGCCTCATCTGCAGTCCCTTATTCAGGTTTTAACTATAAGTCATATCTCTTTTATACTGTGAGAACTGGAATCAGAAGTTAAAGGTTGTTTTTAAAATATAGTTACAAGTAATATGAAGTGAATTACCTTTATTGTTTGTTCTTAATTTGAGACGGTAAATAATTCCATAATTATTCTTTCCTGTTGAAAGCATCAACCAATGCTATTTTTAATCCTTGTGTACTTATTCTTCATGGCCTGCTGCTCTCCATTAACTATCCAATAAGTACGTATTTAGGGCCTGGATTATTCCCAGTGTAATACCCAGTGAGTTTAAATTGTACAGTATTTCTTAAAAAGGTGTTTCTAAAGGATATAGAGAACACATCTGATAACGTAAGACTGAAGGGTGAGAACCTTCTTTCTGTGTAAATTTAAAACTTTATCATTGTTCTTTCACAGTCAACAGCATCACTTCTGCCCTTTGAAGGGGAAAAAAGTGAGGTGATTATTGAATATAAATTTCTACTACCTTTGGAGATGGGAACATAAACTGTGAAATCCATTTCCACTCATGATTGTAAAATTTGGAAGGCAGTGGAAAAGATATATTGTTTAACAGGCACATTTGGATTTCTTACCTTGGAAAAAACAGAAATCATCATGAGTCACATAAAGGAGGTAAAGAGCATGGGCATGACTGGCCATGGCAGGAAAATCTATCAAATCTTTGGAAATAGTCATTTCTTTCTGTAGATAGTAAGTCAGCTTTCTGTCCTTGGGCACTTTACACTAAGTGGAAGTAGGTAACGTGAAATACAACTTTTCTTCTGTAGTACACCTTCACATCTTTCTTTTTTAGCCTAACCAATCTTCTCTGCCTCTCAGCCCTTTTGCTCTGTAGCGTTCTCACTATTTTACATCCTTGGAATTTGTTTTTTCCTGCTCTGTGACCAAGTTTGTACATCTCACTTTCAAAAGTGCTACTAAGATCCTCTCTCCCCACGCCTTCCTGGGATGTGTCCACTTGCTTCTTGCTCCCTAGTTCTGTGGAGAATCTGGACAAAGCACGTGTGCAGAGCCGAAACAACTCAGGGGAACCCTGGCTGACACTCAGGCACGGAATGTCGAAAAGTGTATTGGATGGTAGCAGAATTCCTTTGATAGAATAAATAACAATGAGGAAGATACAGTTGTTTTCCTCAGATTTAAGGCTGAAACACTGAAATACTGAGCCTGCATCCCACAGCTCCCCAGAATCTGATTTCAACCTTTGCTAGGCTTCTCTTTAACTGTTTTCTCCATGCACTGACACTGTAGCTAAATTTTAATTTCTGCATTCTCAATTTTGTTCCCCTGCTTTTCCACCTTTGAGGACCATTTTCACTTCAGCAAAAGTGAAAAGAGCAGCTCAGATACAATCATATTCTTCAAACAAACTTTCCCTCTCCCGTTATTCAGTATTTCTCAAAATTACGGGCAATAGAGTCTCAATTACAACTGAGATGTCTTTCCATGTCCTGGGATGCACATTTTCTAAACCTCAGAGATTATTTTCATTTAAAGCACATGAGTTTTCAACACCTTTCATAATTTTTCTTCACTTTATGCACTGAAGATTATTTTTCTCCTTGGAGAAAATGGGGACAAAATAACAATTCTTTTGTTTTGTTTTAAGCCAAAACCTAGACTTGTGAAGTTCAACTTTCAGTGTAAACTTTTACCTTGAACTCCTAATGCTTTAATTTTTTTCGTTGAAATTATTATAGAATCTTTTTTATTTCTGAAAGATAGCATTGTAATTAGACAAAAAAGATTTTATCACAGATGTTTCTTTTTTGTAGGACTTTATTAGCAATAATATGAACAGTTTAGATCTGGCAGGTTTGTTGTCATTTTCTATATATCATTTTGTGTCAGTTGAAGTCACATATGTTTATATAACAAATGTTAGCTAATGGAGATCTCCTGAAATAAGAGAAACAATGAATAGTTTTAAAAGATTTTGTGTGAATGTGAATTAACTGTCCTCTACTTGAAGTTCCACCTGCTCCCAAGAGATTAAAATGATGACAGGATAATGAAGATAATAAAAGGGTGAATTGTGAGCTTCTGACAGTCAAAAACTACCCCAGAGCTTTGAAACATGTACACTGGTAGGAATTCAAACATGAAGAAGGAGAGCAAGAGCAAGGGTGAGAAAGAGATTTTTTCTTTTAGTGTCCTACATGTTTTGTACATTGGATTGAAGCTTCACTGTATGGATGGCCTCTGTCATGGCAAAGAACAGCATGCAGGGAGGGGAGGGTAGGAACTACCATAATATGATAGATTTTTAGAAGGACATGTGGGGGTACATTTGTCCCAGAGTATACTACAACCCCTAAGACCAGAGAGATCAGATTATAAGGTCTACCAGCTGCTGGATTGAGCTAGGAAGACAAGCATGCCAAGAAGCAAGGCAAGAGGCAAGAACTACCACTCTGGACACCCGAGGAGTACACTTCTACCCCTTCTGCACCCTTTTGTCTGTAGATCCCATAAACCATAGTTTCCTCAGAGAGCTATACCTGGAAGCCATCTTAAAAATGGCCAGGAGAACCAGGACAGAAATCTGAAACTCAACAATTTTGACTACAATGACACATTCACACCAACAGTTCACACCTTTCCTCCCACAACCCTGCCAATATTTGTGTTTTGAGTCCCGGATAATAGCCATTCTCACAGGGTATAAGGTGAAGTCCAACTGTTCTTTTGATGATCTGCATTTCTATAATGGCAAGAGATGCCGCACAGTGTTTTCTGTGATTATTGGCTATTTGTACTTTGTCCTCTGAGATGGGTATAACCACTATGAAAATCAGTATGAAGATTTCTTTCTCACAAACCTAAAAGTCTGGATATCTTCCTGCATGAGCTACAGTTATCATATTAGGTGATATATGCATCCCTGTGTTTATAGCAACATGACTCAAAACAGCTAAATCATGGAAGCAATTTACATGCCCACTGACAGTGAGAGGTTAAAGAAAATGTGGTCTGTATACATGATGGAGCAGCATCCAACCATCAAGAAGAACACATCTGAGTCATTTGTAGGAGAATGGATGGCTCTTGAGACCTCCACACTAACTGGAGTAAGCCAGACATGTTAAATATTGTATGATTTCTCCAATATGAGAAGCTCAGAATTTAAATAATTTAAAGAGAAAAAAAGAAAAGATGATACAAAACAGGGAGTTAGACTGTGGAGAGATGGGAAGCAGATCTGAGGGAGGGAGGAGAAGGTGGACTCACCAGGGAAAGTAAATGTAGTTGAGGTGCATATGTATATGCACCAATTCCCCACCATGAAGGTAATCACTGTGTATTGCAAACACATGTTGATAAATTTTTTAAAAGTCTTAACTTTTCTCTAGGGGGACTATCTGGTTATCACAGCAGAGTGAGTCTCATGTGAGTAAACACTTCATGGTTATTTTTGTTTGCTTTCATGGTTTCTTCTTTTCTTGGTCCATCTAGCAGTTAGAAATCATGGCGAAATGCAGAACAGTTAGAGCAAGATGAGGAGCTGGAGTTTTTTCTACAATGAGGAGAAACAGACCATTTCTGTCACACTCACTGTGATAGCTGCTTGGACAGGATGGTGATTGGGAGAAAGAAGTATAACAGGTAAACTCTTAAATCTTTTCTCTCTGTTTGAAGCTCCCATTGCTATTTTGATTTCTGTCCAGTTTTCGTTTTCCAAGTTTATGCTCTAAGTGAAAGTTACTGTTTTCACTTTTGGAGTGCAACAGAGGGAGGATACTGCTTAAAACTGGATACCAGACATTACATTTCCCCGAGACCTGCGGTTGGCTGGCTGCAAGCTTCTCTGCTAACGTCCTCTCCTCAGGTCCCACTCTGCCGATATTTCCAGAAGCGATTCTCTGTCTGAGCAGCTCCCACGCTAGATGAGGCTCTGATTTCCTCTGCTGATCAATACTAAAAACGACCCATTCCTGAGGTTCTTAAATTATATCTATATCTGGAATGAATGTCAAGGGTAGTCTGTAACAAAGAAACAAGCTGTAGCAGTAACTTGAAAGCATTTTTCCCATGAATGTTTCATAAAGTGGAGGGAGCTAATTCCTATCTAGCAGAATTGTTGTTAGGTTAAAAGGTTATGTGAGGCATAGTAGCTGGAGGAGGATGATGGAAACAAAAATGAAAATGTGCTGCGGCTTCTTTTATGCTAATGAATTACCATCCTTTAGACCTGCAGGGGCAGAGGCAGTTCATCTGTGTTATAGGTCATCTTCCTCTGGTAGAGATGCTTGTATAATTGCCAGAACCCCAGAAGGAACTGTGTAGCATTATGGTCTTGGGCTTGAATAAGTGAATATGGGTAACTCGTTCTGCCATTCCTCCTGTTAAGGACCCTCACCGGATGTACCTGTCAAGATAGGTCATCGTGGCGGGATTCACAGCTTGCTCTCCTTTGATTCTTACATGAGCATATATTTTCTTGCATGAAAGTTGTACAACTCTGTGTAATACCCACGAAACATTATGCTTTTTGTTACCTTCTGACTTTGCTTGTCTATTTCTTTTGCCTAGAATGACCCGAATTTCCACCCAGCTGTTTATTTGTAGTAATACCTACTCTTTCTCGAGTCTCTGTGTTTTGTTTTATCAGCTCTACTCCACACTGAGCCTTTTCTCCTCTAATCTGAGGGTGAATTACAAATATTACAATTGTAGAACTTTCTACCTTATGCTATAATTGCCTACTTCATATGGCTGTTATATTTTGTACTCTCTAAAAGCATTTTTCTTTCCATTTTTTGAATCCCTTTCTCTTCACATAATGCCTGACACTCATTGGGCATTCAAAAATTGTTGACTGAAGGAAGGAAATTAACATGTAGTTATAATTGGCATTCCTTCAGCATGTTTGGCCACAATAAGTTAAGTTCCTAATTTTTTTTTTATTAGCAAGGCCCTGGATAATTTTATCTTTCATTTCTCGCCCCCCCCCCCCCTTTTCTGAAATCTCTTACTATGCTCTCTCTGGATATCTGTGCTTGGCTATGCCATCAGGTCTGGTGTAGCACAAGGAAGCTAGATGTGGTGGTCAGGGTGGAGTTTCAACCTGGTTAGCTCTGGGATCTACCCCAGGGGGTCGGGGGAGCACACTTCTGGGCGTGTCTGCGTGAGTTATGGAAGCATGGCCTTGGAGTCTGTGTCTGGTTCCTACTCATTTCCTCTCTAGCATGCTTCCCCTGTTCTTTGTCCTGGCTACCATGGACTAAGCTGCTTTGCTTTGCCATGTGCTTCTGTCATCATGCTTTTGCCATGGAGCCAGACTACTGGGCTTAATTCCCTGAAACCACGTGCTATATGCAAATTTTCCTCCTTTATGTTGTGAGTGTTGAGTGTTATATCTCAGCCTCAGAGAGAGAAAAGCTGAATAATGGACAAGGTGCGTTCCTGACTTAAATCTTTGCACTGGCTGCTTCCTCTGTCAGGGAGGTACTTCCCACGGATATCAAGGAGGCTTGTTACCTCCTTCATGTCACTTGTCTTTTGTCAACTTTTCACTGATCACAGTGCACTGCCCATCCTTGTATTGCTGGTCTGTTTATGTTGTTTTATGTTCTTCTTTTTTCCTTTCCACAGTACTGATCGCTTTCTAACATACTGTACTCTGTCTATTGTCTGTTGTCTTTTTTCTCCTTGCTAGAATGTAAGTCTCATGTGTGTTGGCAGATTTGTCTGCTTTCTTTACTGGTATTCTTCACTGGTATGTTCCCAATGGCACAGACTAGAACAGTGCTTTTCATTTTATTGATTGTTTTATTAGTACCCGTGTGTATTACATCATGTCTACACGCCTTGCGTGGAGTTGCTCCATGTGCACAGCACATCTTCATTCCTTTCTTCATTCCCTTCCCTTCCCCTCCCTGCCCTCCCTCTCTTAGTCCCTTTGCCTTTTGCAAAAGTTCCATCTCTCTTTTTCTTGTTATCTTTTCTTTTGTTCCTTATTTTTAATTTGGGCTTCTCATAAAAGACAAACCATGTGATATTAAGCTGGGTATCTGGTTTATTTCACTTAACATTATGGTTTTAAGGTGCAGTCACTGGTCCTGCAAATGACTCAGGTTTACCTTTCTTTATGGCAAAGTAGTACCCCATTGTATGTAAATGAAATACCATGTTTTCATGATCCTTTCATCTGTTGGTAGACGTACGGGGTCCCAAGATTTAGCTATCGTGAGATGTCCTGCTGTGAACATGGATGCATGGATCACCATAATGTGATGTCTTTAACTCTTTTGGGGAACAGCTGGACCAAAATGTAATTTTTAGTTTTAAATTTTTGAAGACTCTCCACACCAATTCTGTAGTAGTTGTGCTAGTTTATATCCCCACCAACAATGCAGAATGGTTCCTTTCTCCCCACATAACAAATGTATCGCTGTTCATTCATGTCTCTCTATTAGACTGTTACTGGTGTTAGTATCATAGTATAAGTTGGCTTGCTTAGTTTCCTAACTGATATCTAGGATGGGAAAGGAGATAAGGGGAGTAGGGTTCAATAAAGTGAGAGATGGGAAGGTTTGGACATTGCTATGGATTAGGAATGAGAAAACCAAAGAAAAGTTTCACTTGTGAGGATCCATGAGAGGCCCTTATGTGGCTGTAACTTATGGCCAATAGAAGAGAAGAGGTAGTAAAAGCAGGCGTTCTAGCATTTATAAGACAAACCTAGCTTTTTCTACATGCAGTCATTGCTCTCATCATAATTTACATCTGTATAAGTTAGCTATATTTTAGATATTGGTGTAGCGGGCATTGCCCAAGGATAGCCATTCCTACTAATGACTACACACAATGTTTGTCAGGTTGATGAATTTACAGAGCATTCTAAAACTATCCCAAGAAAAATAGGCTCCACTTAGGCAACATGAAAATACAGCCCATCTTTTAAAAATCAAGCTCTGATTTAAATGCAGATGAGATAAAATCATTTATAAATGTAACACATTGTTTAAAAGAGAAACATGATCAAAACCTATTAATTAGTTATGTATACATAAATTATCTACCATTGTGTTTACATGGAGAATTAAAAGTAATTCGAGAGGTCAATGTTTCCTTTGTTTTTAACACCTCCTCCCTTTGGTCATTCTGTACTTCTACAGCACCTTAGCAAAAAATTTCATATTTAACAATCAGAAGTCTTTGAGATATAAATTGACCATTATTCACATATAAATAAAACGTATGTATATCAAAATGTACTTCAATAAGCTGTGCTGTGAGTTGATCTATGATGTTTTGACTTCCAAAAGAAAATTATATTGCTATCCTACAGGTTTGAGGACTGCATTAATACAGTAGATTTCAGATGCATGATACAGTAAATCTACCTTGGATTAACTTTGCTAATATGTCTTTTTCAAGACTAAACAACAATAATGCTACATTTTTTTTCATCACCACGCAGAGGTAAAGATTAATGTAGTCATATTAAAGAAAAAACATTGTATCTTAGAATGCTGAAAGTTCTTATTTATTTTCTATCTCATTAATAAAAAGAAACACTTTGGGGAAATTTATCTTTATGCCTTAGGCCATAAGCTGATGACATAATAAAGACATGAAGAAACACTTTCCTCTGAGGTGCAGTGCTAAATATTTAGACAGGTACATTAAATATATTTCCTTTTTTTCTCTTCTTAAATATTGATTGTAGAGGCCACATTTGTAAAGTGCATGCTGAATCAGTTGTAAAATAAATCTAAGACCACAATTTCTCATTCAGTGGAAGAGTTTGAGAGCTCTTAAATTCATAGCCAGAGCTCATGTGTATGTTAGGTGGTGGTTGTTATGATGTTTATAATCTACTTTATAACCCTTCAGCATAAACAGTGTGATGGAAATGTGGGTTAGTTGGCTTTAATCTCTACCTGAGGGGTACTCAATTGCCTAAATCCAGTATTCACACTCTAGGGGTTTCAACTAGCACTTAATTAGTAAAGCCACACTCCAGAAATACTATTATGAATCCTTTAGCTTTCTTTATCCTTAACACCAAAGATTAGCTAATTAGCATGTTAGTGATACGTTTTCATTGGCAGAACTAATGGCTTGCAATTAGCATAATGGATGATATAAATGAATTATGGGGTGAAAATAGTGGTTTAAAACATTAGATTGACTAAAATATTTGAGACATTCCTTGTCCTTGTTTAAACAGGTTATAAAATTGTAGAAAGTCTTTTGCCCATCATCTTTCAGTACAGTACCTGAGGGTTGCTTCTAAAGTGGCTTGGTGTGCTGCCATGAGTTTGGAGGATACTCATTGCCTGAGATTCCCTCTCAGATGAACTGAATGGTACCTGTAGAATGGTTTCCTACAAGTCCTGTCCATCTAAGAGATTTGGGGCCATATATAGTGGAGGCATTTAAAAAAATCAGGGAGGTAAGACTTCACTAAAATTATAGAAGAGGTTGTAAGATATATATATATATATACACACACACACACACACACACACACACACACACACACATATATATGATCTGCATATGGGAGTATTTGCTTTCCTAGGAACCCTGGGGTCATCCCTTTGAAATATAGTCGTCTGAACAGATAAGCTTCCTATTTTTTCTTTTTTGTGGGCTTAGGAACCTAATTTCCTTAATCATCAATGTGCAAAAACAGGTGGTCCTACCACACTGACCGATTTCCTCTCCTCCAACATCTTCCAGTACCTTGCCATAGCTTTGCCAGCATTTAAAATTATTTCTGTCTTTTGTTTTTAGCACAGTTGAACTCTATCTCTCTACTCAACTGCAAACATCTGAGAATCTTAAATATAGTCTTCCCTATCTTGGGAATCAGAAAACATTTCAAAGTATGTGTTTTTGTGTGGGAGGAGGCTGAGTAACTTGATCTAAGGTGAAAGACAAGTCTTTAAAAGCAGGTCCAGAATCAGGGGTCTTCCACTATTCCTTTTTCTCCCTTGCTCAGCAAAATGAGAGATTTTCTGCAAAGTTCCCTTGTCTAGATGATAGAGTCTCCCAAGAAGAACACCTACTAACTTTAATCTTCTCATTGAAATTTCATTAATCAGAGAAAACTAAGCTAGTATCTCAGGAGGAATACTAAAAACTGTCAGAACACCTGGACAGATTTTTGTCAAACACTGTTATTCTCTATTTTGATCCCATAAACATCCATTTACAAACCATTATCTGTTTGAGAGACAAATTGACTTTGTCCTAGGCTAATGTTTGAGATGCTCTCATAGCCCATTAAAGTCTTCTATAATCATTTATGACTCCTAAAATTGTCTATATTTCTCATCCTTTGTAGAATTGTGGTATATTATCTGAATCAATTTGAGTTGTCATACTTCTGTGATTCTTTCTATGGTCTGATTTTCCCTCTTTGAACCTTAAAAAATTTGTATGCCAGTATTGCAGCCAAGGCACTACTCTATGATACATCTTTAGGGGAATGTCACTTCCTATGAAAGCTGCATTATAAAAATGGTAGCAATAACTGAGTCTATAGATGTGCAAATCTCAATGAGAATCATAAGAACATGAAAAACAAGGTAATATTATGCCTTCAGAAGAATACAATAACTCTCTAGCAATAGATTTTCTTTTTTTTCTTTAAAAAAAATAAAAGTACAAAAACATATTAACAAACAGACACCAATTAGCATAAAAAATAGTACAATCACAACTAATCTATAGACAAGGTGACATGGTCTCAACAGTGGTTATAGCTTTATCCATTGATATCTTCGAAGTGTAAATCTATGAACCCATATACAGACATGCAAAATTGGTCAGACCATTAATCCTCTCAATAACAGAAAAACACAAAAACCAAACATCCAAAGACAGAAAACAAAACAGGGAAACAACAACAACAACAACAACAAAAAACCACTAATAGTTGCTGCTTTGCATATTGATATCTTCGAAGTGTGTGTTCAGGATAATACATACAGACATACAATATTGATCAAATAACCCGTCATCAATTATTCCTTAGCATTAAGTGATATAATACAATAGTAGAACAATGTTAGCCCTCCTGCATATATGTATATTCATATACACATACATACATTTCTGTCTCTTTCTTTTCTCCTTTCCCTCATCCCATCTGTTCTTTGTTTTTGAACAGATTTCCTTCATGTCTCTTAGTTTATATTCCCACGTTCGGGTTCTTACACCAGTGATACAATGCGTTGCCTGCACATGTATCGCTGATTTATTTCACTTATGAGTATGGACTGCAGTTTTGACCACTTGCCTACAAAGTTCTCAAAACTGTCTTTCTTTATAGCTGAATAATACTCCATTATATAAAAATGGCACAATTTTTTAATCCAGTATTCTGTGGACGGGCACTTGGGTTGCTTCCACATTTTAGCTATTACAAATTGTGCTGCTATAAACATGGGTGCACATATATCAGAGTGATACGATGTTTTCAGATCTTCTGAGAAAATACCCAGAAGAGGAATAGCTGGTTTGAATGGAACCTCTAGACCTAGTTTGCTGAGAAAACTCCAAACGGCTGTGCACAGTGGTTGCACCAGTCTGCATTTCCACCAGCAGTGTAATAGAGTCCCTACTTCTCCACAGCCTCGCCAGCATCTGTTATTAGATGACTTTTTCATACTGGCCAGTGTTACTGGGGTGAGATGAAATCTCGATGCTGTTTTTATTTGCATTTCTCGAATGACTAAGGATGTGGAACATTTTCTCATATATTTATTTGCCATTTGTATTTCTTTGTCTGAGAATTGTGTATTCATTTCAGATGCCCATTTCTGGACTGGTTCTTTGAATTTGGACAGGTGCATGCTTTTTAATTCTTTGTATGTTCTAGATAGAAGACCTTTGTCTGAGGGACAGCCAGCTAGGATTTTTTCCCAATTTGTGGGTTTTCTTTTTACTTTGCTGGTGATTTCTTTAGATGTACAAAAACTTTTCAGTAGGATGAGGTCCCAGTTATTGATTCTTTGAAGTGTTTCCCTTGATGTTTCATTTTTGTTCATGAACTCTCTGCCTACTCCTATGTCTTCAAGGTTTTTACCTACTTTCTCTTCCAATAAGTTTAGAGTTTCTGTTTTAAAGTTTAGGTCTGTGATCCATTTTGACCTGAGTTTGGTGCATGGTGATAGACTGGGGTCTATTTTCAGTTTTCGGCAAGAGACAAGCCAGTTTTTCCAGCACCATTTATTAAACAGGCCTTCTTTTTTACAGTGGGTTTGGTTGACCCCTTTGTCAAATATTAGGTAGCTGAGTGGGTTTTTCGTTGTGGTTGCATCTTCCAGTCTGTTCCATTCATCCTCAGGTCTGTTTTTTAGCCAGTACCAGGTTGATTTTACTACAGTGGCTTTGTAGTATAATTTCAGGTCAGGGATTGTGATTCCACCTGACTTGTCCTTATTGCCCAGGATTGCTTTTGCTATTCTGGGTCTCTTCTGGTTCCAGATGAATTTGAAGCATATTTTTTCTAGATCTGTGAGGTATGTTAACGGTAGTTTGATGGGAATTGCATTGAATCTGTACAACAGTTTTGGTAGTATGGCCATTTTTACAATGTTAGTTCTTCCTAACCATGAGCATGGTATGTTTTTCCATTTATTGAAATCCTATTCTATCACCTTTTTCAGAGTATTGTAGTTTTCACTGAATAAATCTTTCACATTCTTTGTTAGATTGATTCCTAAGTATTTCAATTTCGTGGTTGCTATTGTAAAGGGTATGGTTTCCTCAATTTCTCTTTCAGTCTGTTTGTTGTTCGTGTATAGGAATGCTATTGATTTTTGGGTGTTGACTTTGTATCCGGCTACGCTGCCGAATTTGTCAATTAATTCCAGGAGTTTTCTTGTGGAGTTTTTGGGGTCCCCCATGTATAGTATCATGTCATCTGCAAATAGTGATAGTTTGACTTCTTCCTTTCCTATCCTTATTCCTTTTATTTCTTTCTCTTGTCTTATTGCTCTGGCTAGTGCTTCCAGAACGATGTTGAATTGGAGTGGTGACAATGGACATCCTTGTCTTGTTCCTGACTTTAAAGTGAAAGTTTTCAGTTTATGTCCATTTAGTATGATGTTGGCTGTTGGTTTGTTGTAGATGGCTTTGATCAGATTGAGGTAGAGGCCATCTATTCCTATTTTTTCTAAGGTTTTTAACATGAATGCATGTTGGACTTTATCAAAAGCCTTCTCTGCATCTAT